>BPLR01006850.1:0-59659 GCA_021605095.1 Caerostris extrusa
GTTGTTATTATACGATAGTAAATTTATTCAAGAAACTATTGGAAGCTTTCGTCATTGTAAAAATCAAATAGTTTGTTTGATGGTCCGACTCATGAATTACTAGTAGATTGTTTGCGAGTTAGAAGTTTTGAAACAATATTCATAAGATTTTTAAATTTTTTTTTCTTAAAAATTTTGGTAACTTAATTTGGTATGTTTTAAAAATCTAGATTAGATCAGAAAATTGAAAATTTATAAAGAAAATATTATTGTTTTGCCGGTGAGAAAAAGCATTTTTATCTATTTATTTTGCCAAAATTAGATATTTAGCTTAAGAATTATGGAAAGTATTATTTCATTATGAAACGTTAGGGGCCCCATGGCCATGAGTACGACCATGGCATTCGGGTTTGAGTCCCAGCTGCGCCATGGATGATTTAGTTTTCAATTTGGTTTGCTGCTTTACTATTGTGCCCAAAAGGTAAGGCCAATTTTATTTTTAGTTTAGTTACATTATCGTGATGCAAAAACCAAGAATTGTCTTTCCATAACAAGTGTGGCCTCTTTTTGCGAATAGTTTCTCCCAAACGATGCATAACACTCAAATAATATTCCTTGTTGATATTGTGGCCCTCTCGTAAGGAATTCATAATGCACCACACCATAGGTAATCGAACGGTCAACATGACTTTTGATTTTTGAGCGACTCTTTTCGGTCTTGCTTTCACCTTGTCACGATATTCGCTGATTGATCGGTTGTTTCGAGTCGTAAGCATAAATTCAAGTCTCATCTTCAGTTATGATGCATTTCAACTTTTGTCCCTGATAGTCAGAAAAGCATTGTTTTACATTATCTCTCAACGTGACGATCTTCTTCCAAAATTACACTACCAATCGAGATTTGACGTTTTAAGAGGCCAAAATATCTTTTAAAATGGAAGACCGGATTTTTTTTGAAATTCCAACAACATCAGCAATGTCTCTAGTTGTAAATTGACGGTTTGCAAGCACCAAATCTTTAATTTTCAGACGGAGCTTCGTCGGTTGAGGTTGGTACTCGACCAGAGGGGCTCTTGGTCTTCAACGCGTTCTCTACCTTCTTTGAACTGTTTATACCACTTCTAAACATTTCTTTCCGGATATAGTTTGCTCAACAACAACAACATTCTATACGTTTGCTTTTATTGCACGTATGCTTTGCAACATTCTATACGTTTCCGCAAACAAGAGTTAATGCAATTTCTTTTTCTCAAATAATTCAGACATTTCAAAAATTGTCGGAATCACTTTAGGCTCACAAAGCCAAGCGTAGCTCAAACACGTCACGACACGTATTTGATCGTCAAATTTCACACAGATGTCAAGGACAGTGCCAACAACCTAAAAAGAAAATTGAAATTCCATGTGCCCGGGAAATTTAAATTGAAATTTGGTTTTTACTTTTTGAGCACAGTAGTATACAAAAAAAATTTTCTCTCTCTGATTTTAAAATTTTTTTTTGTCAGCCGATGGTCGTCCTCTGGTCAGCCCTCAACCTCTACCGACGACTCACGTCCAAAAAATTAAAGATTTGGTGCTTGAAAACCGTGGATTTATAATTAAAGACCTTACTGAGGATGTTGGAATTTCAAAAGGGATCCGTCCATTCCATTTTAAAAGATGTTTTGGGCCTCAAACGCTTCCAAATCCGAGTGGTACCGAAAACACTGAATTTTTTAGAAAACATCGTCGCGTTGAAATGAAACAATGCTTTCTGACTAGCAGGACAAAGTTGGAATACATCATAACTGGAGATGAGACATGGATTTATGCTACGACCTTGAAACAACCGATTAATCGAGACCGAAAAGGCGCACGCCAAAGTCGCTCAAAAATCAAGGTCATACTTGACTGTTTTCTTCGACCGTGGTGTGGGGCATTATGAATTCTTCCGCCGGCCAAACTGTCAACAAGGAATATTATTTGAGTGTTATGCGTCGTGTGCGAGAAGCTATTCGCAAAAAAGAGGCCACATTTGCTTATGGAAAGACAACGCTTGGTTTCTCTCTTTTCTTGGATGATGCGCCAGCTCACACAGCATTGATTCTACGTGACTTTTTCGCCAAAATATGAAACCCATATCGTTCCACAACCACCGTATTCACACCGTGCGACTTCTGGCTATTTCCTATACTCAAAAGACTTCTCCTGGAGTCCATTTTTGAGTCGATTGAAGAGCACAACGTGAGTCGGCGCATGCTTTGAAGGCCATCCCATTTTTAGCATGTATTGAGGATTGAAAAACGTTGGATAAGTGCATTGTGTCCGGAGGGGGATTACTTTGAGGGCGATGAAATAAATTTGGAAGAATAAATAAAGAGTTTTTACAAAAAATAAAAATTGGTTTTACATTTTTGGGCACCATAGTATACCGGAAAACCACAAGATTAATTCATTCAAATTCTGAAATCTTTTAAGAAAACCTTTAAAATACATGAATGAATATGAAAAACAATAAACATATCTAACGTATTCAATTTAAATCCGTCCTTTCCATGCCTTATTCACATCTACACTGGTTTTGGAAGTAAAACAGTATCTCTATCATTTTTTTCAAAAGCACGATGAAATATTTATTCTACTAGAATAAGAGAGTACAATTTGAAAGTCCTGAAAAAAAGAACTCAACACAAAGGACTACAGGGTAGCATACATTGAAGAATAGCATCATGAAATTCCTCGAGGGGATCTGATTAAAGAATAAAATATTACTTATCATATTTAAGTAAGAAACATTATGAGAAGGCAAAGATATAATAATAAATATCCTACAATTACAAGAAAATGAAACAACTGAATGAACATATACCGAAACCACAAGATTGAAATTGTTCAAATTCAGAAACCTTTTTATATAAAGCAACAAGAAAATCCATGAATATAGAAAGCAATAAACATATGAAGCGTAATTTAAATCCTTCTTTTTTCATCCCTTGTTTTACATCTGGCAACATTCGGCCCAAGAATATCGCTATCATTTTTTCAAAAATGTGGTGAAATATTTATTCTAAATAAAGAGATTACAATTTGAAAGTCCCGAAAGAAGAAAACACAAAAATGAGGGTAGCATACATTGAAGAAATTGCATAAATCGCGAGGTAATATTCAAATCTAAACTGCCAATGAATAAACATATAAAAAAAACCATAAGGTCATGTAAGAAGAATTCATTAAATAAAACTACAAGGTAGCATACTTTTAAAAAAATTAAATCTTGAAATTCTTCGAGGTGATCTGATTAGAGGAAAAGAAAATATTACTTATAATATCAAAGTAAGAAACATTATGATAAGATATATAACAATAAATAGTCTACAATTCAAATGACAATGCAAACATATACCGAAACCTCAAAGATTAAAATTCAAATTCTTGAAAACCTTTTTACAAAAAATCCATAAATGAAAACAATAAACAAAAACGTCTTTTCATGCCTTATTTGCATCTACACTGGCTGCAAAAAAGCAAAACACAGTATCTCTATCATTTTTCAAAAGTATGATGAAATATTTATTCTACAGAATGAGAGACTACAATTTGAAAGTCCCTGAAAGAATGAACTCAACACAAATGAGACTACGGGGTAGCATACATTTAAGAAATTGCATCGCCAAGTTCTATGAGGTAATATGATTGGAGAAGAAAATATTACTATATCAAAACGGCTCCATGTTTCCGCAGAGAAAAATCTAGCCAAGAGAATACGTGAGGCAACGTATGAAATTTCCTACACGAAAATTTGATTGTTGTAAATAAGAAACGACTTTCCGCAGAGGAGATTGATTTAGAGCCACCGCCTTGGTGCAGTCGAAAGCTCATTTCTTTCCAAAAATCTTTTTGCTTCGAAAACTCGACTTTTTCTTTTCGGTTTTCATAGTTTGTAAAAGCGCTTCCTTCCGCCTTTATTTCTATTTTCGTTCGTCTGTGATTGGAATTTCTTTTTTTTTTATTCCTTCTCTTCAATCAAAATTTTAAAAGAAAACAAATTTAATCTTTCCGGAAGAAATTTCATCCTATAATCGGGTTTGCTGTTTTTGTGCTTAGTGATGGAATGGCAGATGGAAAATTAGATAAATGTAATGCCGATTGAATTTAGTTTATCTACAGCTAATGGCATGGAATTGAATTTTTATTACACAATTGAAGTGTAAACAAATGTCAATATTAATACTTGGTTCAGCTATTTTATTATTATTATTATTATTATGTCATTTTCACATGATTGTACGATAATAATAAAATATAAATATAATGTCAATTGAATCACTTTTATTTTCAATTGAATTATTACATTGAATTGTTTACATAAATTTTGTTTTATTAATGATGTAATAAAACACAATTGATAATAAATGACGATATTAATTAAGGATATTAATAAAACAAAATTGTGTAAACAAAAAGTTAATAATAATGCTCGGTTTAACTATTTTATTATCATTATTATGTCAATTTCGCATGGCTGTAAGATAATAATAAAATATAAATATAATGCAGATTGAATGTTTATTTTCAGCTAATAGCATGGAATAATAATGACATATTATAGAATTTTTAATTACACAATTGAAGTGAAAATAAAAAGTCAATATAATCCTGAGTTCAACTATTTTATTATTATTATTGTTATGTCATTTTCGCATGACTGTAAGATAGTAATAAAAAATAAATATAATGCCGATTGAATATAGTTAATTTTCAGCTAATGACATGGAATAATAATGAAAAAAATATTTTTTGAAATTTTTAATTACACATTTGAAGTGTATACGCTAAGTACAAACACTAACGTAAATGTAAACATTAATGTAACACTAATGTAAAAAAAATCTATTTAAGTGTAAGTATTTACACTATTTAAGTCAAAAATCAATATTAATCTTTGGTTCAACTATTATATTATTTTTTATTGTTATGTCCTCTTCCCATGACAGTAAGATAATAATAAAATATAAATATAATGCCAATTGAATGTAGTTTAGTTTCAGCTTATGGCATCGAATAATAATGGAAAAAAATATTTTTAAGAATTTTTAATTGCACTATTTAAGTGTAAACAAAGGTCAATATTAATCCTTGATTCAGCTATTTTTAGTATTATTATTGTTATATCACTACATGATAAAGATAATAATAAAATATAAATATAATGCCGATTGAATTTAGTTTATCTACAGCTAATGACATATTATTTTTTAGAATTTTTAATTACACAATTGAAGTGTAAACAAAAGGGCAATATTAATCCTTGATTCAGCTATTTTATTATTATTATTGTTATATCATTTTCACATGACTGTAAGATAATAATAAAATATAAATATAATGCCGATTGAATTTAGTTTATCTTCAGCTAATGACATATTATTTTTTAGAATTTTTAATTACACAATTGAAGTAAACAAAAGGGCAATATTAATCCTTGATTCAGCTATTTTATTATTATTATTGTTATATCATTTTCACATGAAGAAGATAATAATAAAATATAAATATAATGCCGATTGAATTTAGTTTATCTACAGCTAATGACATATTTTTTTTAGAATTTTTAATTACACAATTGATGTAAACAAAAAAGGGCAATATTAATCCTTGATTCAGCTATTTTATTATTATTATTGTTATATCATTTTCACATGACTGTAAGATAATAATAAAATATAAATATAATGCCGATTGAATTTAGTTTATCTACAGCTAATGACATATTATTTTTTTAGAATTTTTAATTACACAATTGAAGTGTAAACAAAAGGGCAATATTAATCCTTGATTCAGCTATTTTATTATTATTATTGTTATATCATTTTCACATGACTGTAAGATAATAATAAAATATAAATATAATGCCAATTGAATTTAGTTTATACAGCTAATGACATATTATTTTTTAGAATTTTTAATTACACAATTGAAGTGTAAACAAAAAGGGCAATAATAATTCTTGGTTGAACTGTTTTATTACAGTTATGCCATTTTCGCATGACTGTAAGATAATAATAAACTATAAATATAATACGATTGAATTTAGTTTATCTTCCGCTAATAGCATGGAATAATAAACAAATATTTTTTTAAGAATTTTTATTACACATTTTAAGTGTAAGCAATAAGGCAATATTAATCTTTGGTTCAACTATTTTATTATTGTTATTGTTAAGTCATTTTCTCATGACTCTAAGATAATAATAAAATATAAATATAATGCTTTAATTATCTGCATACTTTAAGGAGAAACATTAGTTTTTAAACATAATCTAATAATGCAATTTAAAATAAATTTTTTTCATTAATTTATTTATGTTTAATTAAAAAATAATTCCGGATTTTTATAATGACTCCAGTTCTCAATAATATATTTAAGAAAAAAAAAACACCTTCATTTAGTTGAAAAAATTCATTGTAAATTATAACTTAATTATATGAAAAACTATCAAAGTCTCTCTGAATATTGAGAGATGGTAAGTAATACAAAAGATGCGGTTTAAAAAATTGTCTAAGGAAATAAATGTGGTTTTCAATTAGATATGCTACATAATTAAAATAAAAATAAATAAATAAAGCCTATGGTTAAAGCCTATGTTA
The DNA here is from genome assembly GCA_021605095.1 of Caerostris extrusa. Taxonomy (NCBI): domain Eukaryota; kingdom Metazoa; phylum Arthropoda; class Arachnida; order Araneae; family Araneidae; genus Caerostris; species Caerostris extrusa. The sequence continues at coordinate 6,607 of BPLR01006850.1, forward strand.
ACCCCAACCGCCTGTGACGCAGATGCTTTTTAAATTACGCGTGATCTTTCATGGTTTGTGGTGAACTGGATAACGTCTTGAACTTTTCTGAAGATAGATTCTTTTTAATTATATGATAAGACATGACATCAGCAATTAAGCAATTAAACGTTCTCTGTCAGATAAATTGGTGAGGCAATTCAAGATGTCTATTTAAATTGTCCTCCTAGCTTTTCATTGCAATACAATGACATCTTTTATTCAGAAGATATTTAGAATAAATTTGAAATATTCAATGTTATGTGTATATATATATATAAATTATAAATAGAAATTAAAAGTGTTCCCATAAACCTGAAAGTGGCTGTCTTCTTGAAGCCATTGTAGGTCTAATATAGGCCTAGAAGTTAGAGCAGATTAATAAATAAAGGTGTAAGATAATTTAAATTGATTAATTTATACATTTCTCTTGATTGTATTCATAAATTTTAAAAGGTTATTAAATTTTTGAATTTGAATGTATTTTCATACTTATTATCTTTTGATTTCGAAAATATTTATATACCGGTATTTTAAATCATGAAATGTTGTTTATTAATTTTTAAATATTTGTAATACTTATAACTTCATAAATATTTATTTTCAAGCTGTATTTTGCACATAATTAATTTTTTTTTTTTCCTTTTTTATTTAAAATATTTTGAGAAAATTGTCTTCTTTATGGTTTTAGAAATCTATTATATTTTTTTTGTTTTGTATGGTTTTGTAAGATATTATCTAAAAATATAATATATATTTAAAAGAATAATTTGATAACACGATTTGTCTTCGTTTAAATAGATTATGCATCAATGTTTTGCCTTTTCCTAGTTGGCATCAAAAGAAAAAAAAAAAAAAAGAATATTTATGTACTTTTACTAAAGAAAGTTGGCAATAATGTTATTGGCATTTTACACCTAACGCAGTTTAAATGCATGTGGAATATTCGTAGGATTATTCGATTTGCTGAAACACTGAACAAGAAATTTAAAGTTCATAAATTTGCAATCTAAATAGAATTCGTGAAAAATATGCTCAATTCAGTTCAAATAGAATAACTCAAAGGATATCTTAATATGCTATAGATTCGATATTTTTTTTTTGCATGCATATTTTATGACATGTTATATAATAAAAAAGAAATTTCACATTTCTGTGTAAAATTGGATTTAGTGGCAAAAAAGAACACTGGTGACCATTTTTATTGGCTTATGCAAATTTCTATTCTATAGAAGAAAAATCAATATTTGAAAACGTTAGTAGTTGCATGTTTAAATCCATTTAGACTGGAGTATAAATAATATTTATGTGTGCTCTACAATAAGAAAAGTTAGATTAAATTTTTAGATTATAAATTCCTTTACAAATACAAAAATGTTGATAAAAATTTCAACAAACAATTTCTTTCTTATAATATTCATCGAAAAATGTTTGATTTCATTTAACAAAAAAAAAAAAAATCGCCATCATATTTTAAATAAAAAAATAAATTGCTCAAAAAAATATTTAATGTATTACAATAACTCTTTTTATAAACAGAAACAGATGGAAATTGTTTTGTGTAATAAAAATAATACATTGTACTTTTAACGGATCTAATATTAAAGTCTTTGATAGAAAAACAATTTAATGTGAAGAAGTGAATAAAATTGAAACTTAAAAGAAATATTATCATAAAATTTCGATTTAAACATTACATGACAAGAATTCAAATATTTGTGATTTTTTTATTATTTTTTAAAATTATCATAAAACAGCAATAAATGTTTTATTTCAAAAATGTTACTTCAATTTCATTTTAAGAATTCATTTATCTTAGCATTCACAATGTTATTCCGATTTCATATGATTTATTTTTAAATACAATGGGTTTTTTTTATAACTATTTCACGTTAAATTTCGGCTATAGTTTTAAGCAAATAATAATAATTAGAATTTCATGGAATATGAATACATTATTGCTTTTTATGTCTCACTTTTTTTTTTTTTTTGGTGTGGTAGTTAAGAAAGATTTCTATATTAAAATATTTTATTTTTCTAAATATTTTTATATAAAACATAATATATTTTTATTAGGTAATTTATAACTCTGTTAATAGAGAGTTTTTGCATAACGTATTTTGGACGTCCGTTAGCTTTTCTCCCTAGCGCGCATGCTCATAGGAAATATTATTACAGATGCGCATGCGCAATTTCCTATGAGCATGCGCGATAGGGATAAAAAGCTAACAAACGTCCAAAATACGGTATGCAAAAACTCTCTACGGTATCTAAACTCTCTTTTTCTCTATTATCAGAAATCCGTTAAATAGGACAAATTTCTTTACGATAGCATCATATTTAAATTCTTCCCGTCAAATTAGTCACTTCTTCATTTCTATCATGATATTTATATAATAGATATAATTTCATAATATCGAAATTTTCTCAGTTAATTTTCCAAAAACTTATTTTTCTTATAATAATATTTATCATAAAATGCAATGCATATTTTATTTTAAAAACGTTACTTCAGTTTCATTTTTTAAGCGTTCATTTAGTTTAACATTCACAGCCTTATTCTGATTTATATGCTTTATTTTAAAACACAATGGTTTTTTTTTTATAACTGTAGAATTTCATGGAATATGAATACATTATTGATTACTTCTGACTGAAAATATTTTAATTACAAAAATTAAAATTAAAAAAAAAAAAAACGATATATTTGGTATTTTTTTGTTTGATAGTTAAGAAAGAAAACAATCCTATATTAAAATATTTCATTTTTAAATATTTTTATATGAAACATCATAGGTTCTTTTATTTTGTAATTTATGACTGTTATTATCAGAAATCTGTTAAGTAACGAAAATTCCTTTACTATAGCCTCATATTTAAAATTCTTCCTCATTTAGTTATTCACTGCTTTGTTTCTATCATCGATATAAATATAATCGATATAATTTCAAAATATCGAAATTTTCCTTAGTTCATTTTCCAATAACTTTTACTATTAAAATCTTCAAATATTATTTTTTGCCTTAGGTAAAATCGATTTACTGGTTTTTTTTTTAAGAGCGAAAAAGAATTTCTCTTAAATAAAGATTTAATATATTCCAAAATAAATTTTTAATAAAAAATAATCACCAGAGTCTTTTATTAATGTCATTTCCAATTAAGTTATTTGTTTGAAAGTAATAGCACGATATTGAATCCTTAAGAGTAAATAAATATAATTCGATATTTAAAAAGTAAATAATTTTAAAAAAATAAAAAAATTATTCACAATTGTCTGACGTACAAAAATATTCAATTTAATGTTACATTACAAGTGTAGATATTTTTATATACATACAAGAGTTCGTGTATACGCGTATATCGTTCCTTATCGTTACGTATATCGTTCCTTATCGTTACATATATCGTTCCTTATCGTTATGTATATCGCCCTTAGTTGTAAAGATCAAAATTGAAGGGAGTTTTTTTTAAATAATTAGTAATCAATTGTAAAAGAATATATATGTTTTCAAAGCTTTCAATAAATTAGACCGGGATATCCAATTTGTTTTCATTTGAAATTGATTTTGAATCGATCCTTGAAATATTATCTGATTAATTAATCAGATTATGATGATGTTTTACACCTATATTAATTGATAAATAATAAAACTTTAAAAACTTTACTAAACAGATTTATTTTATTAAGTATAATTATCACATAACATCAAGATTTAGTACATTTATCTTTAATAGGCTTTATTATTTTTTTTTAATGTATAAAATTTATAGTCTGATATATATATATTTATAGTATGATATAACATTTAAATGAATTTTATTTGTTATAATATATAACATTTTGGCAATGATAATATAAATACCATTTTTATTAATGAAAATTCTATTTCTTTGGTCTGTTATTCTCAAATGTTCATTTTTGATTGCTTTGCCGATTATAATAAACATTATGAATAACAATAAAACAATAAACCACATTTCATTAACTAATGAACGTTCATTTGCATACAATGATTTGAGGATACTTATATACATATAATCATTACTAAAATGTTATACATTACAATAAATATATATCACTTAAATATTATATATTTATTATAAGTCATAATAAATATATGACATTTAAGTGATATAATATTTATTATAATATAAAACATTTTAGTAATGATAATATATATATCCTTTTATTAATAAAATGTCGATATTTGTTTGTCTATTATTCTCAAATGTTCAATTTTGATTGCTTTTGCCGATTATAATGAGCATAAGGAATGACATTAAACAAAAAACCCCATAGTGTTCATTAACTAATGAACGTTCGTTTGAGTATAATGTTTGACGATACTTAATATATAATACATATTATCAATAATAAAAATATTATATAATAAATACATAACATTTACATATATATTTATTATAACATATAACATTTTAATAATGATTTATATATATTTTTTTATCTGTTATCCTCAAATATATTTATGTGCTTTGCTGATTATTTTGAACTATAAACTATGATAATAACGAACTTTTTATATATATTTTAGCGACACTTTATTATATTGTTTATTGTTTTTATTTAATAAAATATTCAAACTACTAAAAACTACTTTTTTTATTAAAGTGTTTTCCCAAAGAGAATGATGGATAGTGTTGGAACAAGAAGATTAGTTCCAATTTTTTGCTGGTTACATTTAAGCATTTAAGCCAAACTTCCATTGCAGGTAAAGATTTTTCAATTAATTAAAATAAAGTATCTTTTATGATTTGAACATAAATAAATAATTGAGACAAATCGATTTGTTATAAGCAGAGGCGGAAAAAAAAAAAAAAATTCTTGGAAGGCATGCTTCATAATCTTGCATCAGCAACCTGTGCGAATAACTTCGTGGCGTGGTTGCTAAATATCGACTCTCTCCCCATCGCTTCAAAATAATAAATAAATATGCAACGAGAGACGGAATCTTTAACCGTAACCTAGCAACAGAAACGTGCTTGGAGTAAAACACTTAATGCATGAACCAACTGCCGTCGGCGTTTGCCGCCATGGTGAGATACGGGCACAGAGACGAGCCTGTTTCTCTTTCTCTTTTTTTTACCATCTTTATCAGAACGCTAGGAATGCAAATGTGTCCGTTTTATTTGATGGAAAAATTATTTATTAGAACATTAATGCCTTTTACAGTCTTCTTATCAGAGTCAATTAAACGGACTCGAGACGGTTTGGAGTTTGGGACAATGAATCTCTTACTTAGTTGCAGTTTCTTGGGTTGTAAAAAAATGGGAAGAGAGAATTTGGATTGATTTTTTTCACATGGGTGAATAAATCTTGGAATGTGTAGTGTATGGAAATTGCATTGTTTCTTTTAATATTGCCTTTGGGCCTGTGTCAATTAGATAGAATGAAAAAAATAAATAAGATATTTGTCTAGATAAAGTTCTCGTTTTTCTTTATTCGTTTAAAAACATTGGGTGTTTGCTTAGACATTTATTTTGCAATAAACCAAAATGCTGCAATGAATGTAAAAATCCAATTTTGCAGGGTTTTGGGAAATCCAGCAATGTTGATATAGCTTTTGGGCAAAGTGAATTAGATTAAACTAAAAAAATGTTACGAAAGCAATATTACATTTTTATATTTAATTTATAGAGTATTTACGAACAGTTTTATTTTCACATAAGGAATAGAAATTTCATTAAAATGCATTTCATGCAATCATTTTCATATAATACATAAAAATCTCATTAATATTTCTTTATTCGTTTAAAAGCACTGGGTATTTGTCTGACATTTATTTGTAATAAACCAAAATTCTTTTATGAATGTAAAAACCAATTTTGTAAGGTTTGGGGAAATCCAGCATTGTTGATATAGCTTTTGGGCAAAGTGAATTAGATTGAACTGAAAAAAATAAATTTGACAAAATTTATGTTACATTTCTTTATTTAAATTGTAGAATATTTAATAACAATTTTATTTTCACTTAATGAATACGAATCTCATTAAAATGGCCATAAAGGCTTAATTATCACAGTTATAGTAAATCTTTTTATCGAAGTGAATAGTTCGATAAATTATGTTTAAAGTTAATTTTAGTATTAAATTCTTACAAAAATCTGATCAAGCAAAACCAAATTCCTTCGCAAATAAAGGTTTTTAAATATCAGAATTAAGATTTGTGTTCTCATTACTGGAGGACCAGATAAAACATGTCCTGATTGCACAGACTTTTATTATGCTACTCTAACTTTTTCAGCTCATATCTTTAGAACATTTTAACTTGTTTTTTTTTTAACTGTTTTTATGGTCTCTTGGTAGTTTTTGTTAAGAATGTTTGGCTTTCCCCATGTAATTTTGATTTGATTATATGTTCCTTTTGTTTTTTAGGTAAGTAGCCAAATATATTTGGATTAAATTCCAATAAAGTCACAGGAACAACAAACATCAGAAATGGCTCATAAAATTTGTGATTTAAATCATTGTCGTAAATATTAATCAACACAATGTTCAATACTTAAGGTCATACTTATTCTCTTGATCTAATAATAAGTTCAATATATGTGCAAGAGAACAAAATTTCAATTCCAACTTGTATAAGTTCTATTTTAATAAAAAAACTTCAATACTGTAGTAATTCAGCAACTGTAAACTATTATAAGATATATATATAATAAATCATCAGCATCAATAGCACGATAGCCCAGGGTGAGGCCAAGGCTCTCCTTTGAAGAGATTTCCATGTATTCATCTGGGTGACAAAGGGTCCTCCAATTTGTAACCTTTAGTACACCAAAATCTTTTTCAACTGCGTCTATCCATCGCAACTTGGATCGTCCTCTTCCTCTTTGTCCCTGTGGCTTTGCCAAAACGAGCCTTTTTACAGGATTTAAATCCTTCATTCTAAATACATGAGCAGCCCAGTTTAATCTTAATTAATTTTATAATATCTAGGTCTTGATAGCATTTATAAATTTCTGCGTTGTACCGTCTTCTCCAGCAATCACTTTCCCTAACACCTCCAAGAATAGCCCTTAAAATCCTCCACTGAAATAAATACAAATGAGCCTCATCAGATCTTGCCAAAGTCCACATATCAGAGCCATAGACCAAAATAGGTCTAATATGAGTTTTATATAACAAGAATTTAGTTTTTTCTGCATATGAACTGTGATTTAAACAGATTTCTTAACCCAAAAAAAGGCTATTTTATTGAATATTATTTAATAATTATTTTTATAGCAGCAGCTAACCGAGCGGTAATTTTTCTTTCAAATACCGTGCTGTCTTTTACATTTTCTCCCAAGTTGCTAAATTTACCATCTCGAGTAAAGAGGCAAGCATCATCTTTTCAATACTTTATGACCTCATTTCATGAAAGCTCAGGATAACTTAAAGTAAAATATTAACTCATCCTTTAATAGTCCTTTAATAATCCTCAAAATACAACTCATGATCAACCAATTTACCAGTCGTGATTTCACTAAGTTTCCTTTAAATATTTTATTTCATTTTTTATGTTTATGAATTTATTTTTACATTTACATTTTCACATATATTTTTTTTTCGATCAATCTTTTCAGATTGCCGATTTTAAGAAATAAATTTTAATTTAAAAATAAGTAGATTTTTATTTAAACTTTGATTTATCTTAGCACACGGAAGACTTGAATTTTCATTTGTTTTTAAACATTTTTTTTTTTTTTTGTTGCCAACAGATGATAGAAATTCATGTTATTTAGAGAAATGCCGACCATTACGGAATATATTAAACCTTTTTGTAAAAAGTATTTTTTTAATATTTTTAAAAAATAGTAACCACTTCACACGCTAAACCATAAACGTTGCTATATTGTAAGTAATTAATAGTAAATTTAGTGGTAGTAGAAAAATCAATAATAATTTTTAATAATAAAAGTTAAAAATAGAGAGTTTTTGCATAACGTTTTTCTATCGTCCGATATTTTTTCTTCCTAATGCGCATGCTCATAGGAATAGCTCTGTAGTGCAGTATTACAGATATGCATGCACAATAGGTACAATGTTTTCTTATAACGTTTAAAAACGTTATGCAAAAACTTTGTAATATCTTTTAAAAACTATTTAGGATAGGTAGGATATTTTTAAAAACTTATTTTCAAACATATCCTACCAGAAAATAATACTATAAGTAGCATTAAAAGATTATATATACTTTAATAAATGTTACACTCTTATATATACTCAAGAGCCAACATATTATGACCACCCCTACATTTTGCAATGAACTAGCCTGGATGACGTGGAAGGCACGTGATCAGGTGGCAGTGGTATTTAATTGCTGCTGGAGAGTCTGAAGAATCATTCTTTCACTTACTTCTGTAATGGGAAAGGCTGCGGATCTAAGCGACTTTGATAGAAGGCAGATTGTAATGGCTCGGAACAAGTATTTCCGAAACTGCACAACTCGTGGGTTGTTCGCGATCTACAGTTGTTAGTACTTATGCAAAGTGGATGAATGACGGTGAAAACCAGCAGTAGACGACATGGTGTTGGACGTCCACACGCTATCAAAGAAAAAGGTCGTCGGAGACTGTCTCGCATGGTGAAGCAAAACCGGAGCCAGACAGTGACTCAGCTGACAGCCCAATACAATGCAGGGCCAAGTAGAATAGTATCGGAGCACACTGTTCAGCGGACACTGTTAGATATGGGGCTACGCAGCTAACGTCCCACTCGTGTGCCTTTGCTGGCCAAGCATCATCGCCAACTGCGCCTGAGCTGGGCCCGGGAACATTGTGACTGGTCCATGGATCAGTGGGAGAGAGTTGCCTGGTCAGATGAATCACGGTTTGTTATTCATCACGCCGATGGCCGTGTCAGGATACGCCGTCTTCCAGGCGAACAGTTGCTCCCTCAATGTACAGTAGATCATACACAGGCCGGTGGTGGCGGTATTATGCTTTGGGGGAAGTTCTCTTGGGCGTCTCTGGGACCCGTGGTTGTGGTAGAGCAGACCATGAATGCTACAGGGTATCTGAACATCATTACGGACCAGTTGCACCCTTACATGGCCTCTGTTTTTCCAGCTGGAAATGGAATGTCACAACGCCCCTTGTCACAAGGCTACAATGGTGTTGGAGTGGTTCCAGTTAATGTCCTGGCCACCTAACTCACCAGATCGCAATCCGATAGAACACATTTGGGATGTCCTGGGACGGCAGCTCAGAGTTCAAAGACCACCAATTCGCAATATCTCGGATTTGCGTGATCGTTGCTTAAACATCTGGTACAATCTGTCTCGGGCCATCTACCAAGGACTTGTGGCATCCATGCCAAGGAGGGTTGAAGCTGTGTTGCGCGCCAAAGGTGGGCCAACTTGTTATTGACAGATGGTCATAATGTTTTGGCTCTTGAGTGTATATCTCTTGTTCTTGTTATTGGTATTTACAAAAAATATACAAAAATTCTGGTTATATATACTTTCACTTCACACCGTCTTTAATGTGTTAAATACGTTTAGTTAACCATTGAAATCTAATGGCCAAGTGACTAGCGCTTGGTGCCACAAATTTTGGGATTCGAGTCCCGACTGTGCCATGGTTGCCTGTAGTCGTTCGGAATCAATTTTAAACAGTAGATCTTGGTCTAATAGGACTAAAGAGCATTGGGCTGGCAATCTTCCCGGCAAAAAGAAAACATCTCCCGAGACGGTCATGATCTAATATGGACTGTAGTGCTGGGAGTTAGTTATTAAATGTGGAAATGAAACGTCGGGTTTTTTTGTAAAGCAAATTAGGTTTTTATCGAAACTGACCTTACTAAAAACATGTTCAAAGAAATCTACAGTTAAAACTGTACAAGGACACTGAGTAATTTCATATAGCACCCTTTTAAAGCAGCTGTCATATACCGGTGATCTGTAGAAAAATCTGAATATTACTTAATTATTTAAATACCAGTAAAACAAAAATAGTAATTCAATAAATTATTTAAAATTTTTTGAAAGATAGCCTTTACCCTTTAATAAATTCAGAAATGTACTAATCTTTAGTACTGGACTAGTGAAATAGGCACGCGAAAGCTTCATTTCTTCCTCTTCACCATCTGCCCTACCACCACACTCTTTGAAAACACATGGTAAGCAGACAAGAGAATAAAGCTTCAGCAGGGTTGTCATATGAAAATATTTATTCAGTTTTCCTCAATACAGTTGTGTGAAAAGGTTTTTTTTCATCTATTATATTTACTCGAAACAAAGCAGCTCAGCATTACAGTAACGTAACTCAGTACTGCAGTAACGTAATTGAAACAAAAAAAAAAAAATTCTTTCAAACAAACAATAATAATTAATTTAAATAAACTTAATAAGCTAATCAAACATTAAAATTAACTTAAGTTATATTGTAATAATTAAACTGAATTTAGCAATTTTAATATTTTTAAGCATTACTTAAATATTTCGTTTTGATTCTAAATAAGTATTTATAACTTTGATATATTAAATATGTGCATAAATAACAAAAATGAAAGTTCCTTTATCACCCTCTAGTTGAGTTGACGGAATTCAATGGCATCGAAAGGGCCTCCTCTCCACTAAAAACTGACATAAAATCAGTTAACAGTTAATTCAGTTATCAGTTAACATCAGTTAAAATGTTATATAAATAGCAATTGGGGCCTGATGGCCGAGTAGCTAGCGCTCTGGCGCTCGGTACCACAGGTTTCGGGTTCGAATCTCGGCGGTATGTACCCATGGATTACGAAGCCGGTGTTGTAATGGTTCGGAATCCAATTGAAGCCGAAGGTCCCTGTCTCATATGACCGTAGAGCGTCACAGAGCCCAATCAGACTTCTCACCCCCATTATTCCCAAACTATAAAGGGGCAACTCAGCTCTAGGCACACTCATGTGGTGTGGTGTAGCAGTAGTATAAATAATAATTGATGAAAAAAAGTAAATTCAGTATAATTAAAATAAAGCAGAAGAAAAATACATCGTGCCAAGAATGGAGAAAATTTCAAAAAAAAAATTACATCAGAATATTACGCAGTCTTTTAATAATGTCTGGCAGCTCATATTTATCAATATTCTAGATAACAAAGTTTTCTTGATCATCTATGTTATTGAAAAATTTAACTGAAACAAATTTAATGAATTCATTTAGATAGTTAATAATAATTGTTCTTTGAATTTCAGAATTTCTTATAAACCAGTAGGCTTTAGTAATTTCCTATTTTAGAATATTACGCAGTCTTTTAATAATGTCTGACGCTTCATATGTATCAATGTTCTGGATAACAAAGTTGTCTTGATCATCTACAGTGAGCCACAAAATTGAGTATACACCTCTAAAACTTTTAGACTTCTTCCAATTACAAATTAAATATTGATTTAAATAAATAAATTTTTTATCCTAGATACTTTAACCTCTGCTTTACTATCCTATAATAGCACAATTCTATGGTTAACTTATTTATTACGAAAAAAGTTAAGCGATTCGAAGAAAAGATAGAAAACCATGCCACAAAACTGAGTATACACTTCTTTATATTTGTAAATTATGCCACCACTTTTTTTAGTTTCAAAATTTCTTTAAAGAGTTTCAGGAGTAGCTGCTGCTTTTAACACGTGCTATTGCACTTCAACGCTTTTAAATAGTATTTTTCTCATTAAATAACGTAAAATGAGCTCTCGTAGAGAAACTACTGAATCTGAGCGTTTATTGGTTGTAAAATGGTCGAAAGAGGGCAAATCTCTTCGAGAAATCGCTTCGTTGATTGTGTAACTCATGGTTGTGTCCAAAAAATACTACAGAAGTATAAAAAAACTGGATCTGTGACCAATATTCCTGGAAAAGGACGTAAAGAAATACTGAGTACTACAGCGAAGAGGAAGATCATTCACTCAGTAAAGAAAGATCCGAGGGTGAGTGCCTCTAAACTAGCTTTATCGATGTCCTCTACAAAAAAAAAAAAAGATCTCAGTTGAAACAATTCGACGTACCCTTCACCAATATGGGTTTCATGGCCGTACACCAATACGAAAGCCACTCATCAAGTATGTGAATAGACAAAAGAGAGTGATTTTCGCCAAAGAACATCGTTTAAAGCCTATTTCTTTCTGGAACACTGTAATATTTTCTGATGAAAGTAAGTTTAATCTCTTTACGATTTAAAATATGGAGAGAAGCTGGGGAAGCACAGGCACCTAAAAACACCATTAAGACAGTCAAGTTCGGAGGTGGATCTGTCCTCGTTTGGGGTTGTATGTCGGCTGGAGAAGTTGGAGAGCTTGCTTTTATTGATGGTATTATGGAAAACATGTATATTTGGGGATTTTAAATGATAACTTGAAAAAAAGGGCCAGTAAGTTGGGGCGTGGGTCAAACTTCATATTCCAGCAGGACAACGACCCCAAGCATACAGCGAAGATTGTGCAGTTATACTTGCTGTACTATTGCAAGAAGCAATTACACACTCCAGCCCAGTCTCCAGACCTAAACGTCTTCGAAAATTTGTGGTCGCAATTAGAGAAAGCTGTACATGAGCACGAAATCACAAGCAAGGAAGTTCTCAAGAAGGTTCTGAGAGAAGAATGGGCTAAAATTTCTGTTGAAACCACTAAAACACTAGTAGAATCTATTTCCAGAAAATTACAAGCTGTAATTCAAAAGGTTATGCAACAAAAATATTAATTTGTACGTTAAAAGGAAATTAATAAAGGTGTATACTTATTTTTGTGGTGTTGTTTGTCCTCTCGTCTCAGATCTTTTTATTTTTTCGTAAAAAATAAATAAACGTAACAATTTTATAAGTATAGTACGGTAAAGCATAGACTAAAGTATATAAGGTAAAAAATTCAATCATCTTAAAGCAATATTTAATTTGTAATTGCAAAAAGTCTCTAATTTCTAAGATGTATACTCAATTTTGTGGCCCACTGTATGTTACTGAAACAAATTTAAAACCCTCTTTTAGAAAATTAATAATAATTGTTCTTTGATTTTCATAATTTGTTCATAAACCAGTTCGCTTTAGTAATTTGCTTAAAGGATACGTTTCCTAAAGCTTCATGTATTTTAATATTAGAATTAGCAGTGTAAACCCAACACAGGATAGACGTACTTAATAATAGGTGAAATGATAGTTGTGCATAATAAAACTTCGTTAATTTGGCTCATGGAAAGTGTTTATTAATCAAGGGGAAAAGTTTATGTAGGCCTATACGAAATTTAAGTTTTGTGTGTATGAAGTGTTGTTTGTCATGTAAGATGCTGGTGCATATAAATTCCAAGATATGTTGCATTATCCTTCCAAGTTAAGAATTGGTTGTTAATTTTAACATTGTTTAATTTTAATAATTAAACGATATTAAATCTAATTTTGCTTGCTTTAGAAAATATGATTGCCTCAGTTTAGTTCTCTTATTGGGGATTTACGGAATTTAAAATTGGGAATAAGGCCCGAGGGCCGAGTGATCAGGGTTCTGGGGCTCAGTGCCATAGGCTTCGGCTTCGAGTCCCGGAAGGGTCATGGATGTTTGGTAGTGGTCAAGAATCTACTTTTAAGCTGTAGGTCTCAAACTAATACGTCTGTAGAGAGTTTGGCATAGGGCTGACAATCCTACCCCCATAATAAGCCAGAGTCACGGAGCCAAGTCAGCCTTCTACCTACGGGTACTCCATCCCAACTGAAGCTGCCCCCTTTTCCCTCCTTCCATGACACCACACTTGTTCTTGGACTTGGTCTAGATGTTGCTGTCTACCAAGTGGGATAAAAACAACAACAAAATTCTGAATTTAATGGTCTGGGTGATTTTTATTTATTGCTTTAAATAAAAAAAAGGCGATATTTTAATGTATTAAAAATAACATACAATAGCAGCAAAACAAACTGAAATTTTTCTTGCAAACATGATGATTGTCTTTTACATTTCTTCCCTGGTTACCAACGATTCTCATCTCAAGGAAATATATGATGACAAGTTATATTGTCCACAATGTTTTATGACATTCCTTTCCTCAAAACTCATGTCAAAATAATAACATTTTCTTAATAAAAAAATTTCTCCAGTTGCAAGATCGTACCAATCTTTCAACTGGAGTTGATATTTGGTATTGGATCTCCAGTTGCAATGGTACCAATCTACTTTTACCAATCTTGTTTTAAATAATTTTAATATCTTCTGGTATTGACTATGCATTTGTTTTTACATGTCCACTTACATTTTAATCGACGATTCTTTTCAGTATTGCCAATTTCTGTAAGGAAAATATTGGCTAAAAGTTAGATATCTTTCTATTTAATTTGTTATTTTACCTTAATAAACGTATGGGGAAAAAGCAATTACCGGATGTTTACAAAGCAAATAAGAATTTTCAAAAATAGATCATGCCAAGAAAATGTTAAGAGAAATCTCGAATTTAAAACTGGAAAAGGCGAATGTCTCATTTCCTCAGCGTCTTTTTTACAAAAACAAACATCAAATATGAGATGTAATCCTTTGATATATTAAAATCACATACAGTAGTAGCAAACAGAGCGGGAAACTTTTTCTTGCTTGCAAACATGCAAACAGTGCTGGATGTCTTTTACATTTCCTCCCGGTTGCCAAGGGTTACCGTCTCAAGGAAAGGCAGAACCCCCCTCTGCAATGTTTTTATGACACTCATTTCACCAAAGCTCAGGTGAAGCCTTGCCAGTTGCAGAATAGTAATACTTTATTGCCTTCAGTCACGCTTAGCAGAAAGGGGGGCCAGAGCATCTTCTCGCAGGTAATGATGTTTTACGAGGGATCAATACTAGAGGGGGAGAAGGACAGAGCCCTTAGTAATCGGATCGGATCTGCAGAGACCAATGTTGAAGTGTGCTCTCTGCCAGAAATGGTCTCCAAAGATCGACACATCCTTTTTTTTCTATAAATAGAAACTTTCATGAGGTTATACATTTTAAAGTGTTTGCCATTTCGACTGGCGTTACATTTTTTTCGTGGGACGCTGAGCTTTATGGTCGAGGAATGCTGGCGGTGGCTGGGGAAATATCTTCCACCAGAGTGAGTTTTCAATATTTGTTCCCCGAGAAAGTTTGCCGCATTATTATATGGTTATTACCCGGAAAATCATGGGGGATGGCAATGTTTGCTTTCCGGATATGTTTAAAAAAGGGAATAGAATCCAGGTTTGAAGAAATATAGAGGGAGAGGAAATAGTTTTCCACCATCTTCGGTATTTTCATTTTATACTACCTCAAATAAAAATCATATTTGTTATAGACAATTTTTGTTATATTTCAGATTGGTAATAGTTGCTGGCAAATAGTTATTATTAAAAAAAAATTTATTTATTAATCCTCTTTTAATTACAGTATCCGTTTTTAAACATAAAATTAGTAATTACATATGTTTGCAATGACATTTTTTTTCTTCGGAAGGATAAAAATATTCAAAAAATGTATCACATACAGTTTTTACAAAGAACAAGAATTTCTGTCTGCAAGATATATTATAATATAGTCACCAGAATTTTGTTAGAAAGTTTCGTAACATGTATTTTTAATGATTAAATTCCCCAAAAATATATACAAAAAATTCTATCAAATACAGTTTTTACAGAGATTGAGAAATTCTTCGGTATTTTCCTTTTATATGACCTTATAGCTCAAATAAAATCATCTTTGGTATAGACAATTTTTGATAATTCAGATTGATAATAGTTACTGACAAATATTTAATATTAATACAAATTTATCTATTAATTCTTCTTTCATTGCAATATTTGTTTTTACACAAGAAAATAAGGATTACACAGGTCTGCAACGAAATTTTTTCTTCAAAAGGAAAGTATGAAGAAATCAAATTAAAATAATTTGTATATAGAATGTCTTATTTATTAAAATTAAAATAATTGATATATACATTTCGAGATTATGTAAACTAACTTCCTAATAAACTGTTTGAACTCGTGTGGTTATTTTCCTATCATTTTTTTTTTTTTTAAATAATAATATCTGTTGCATACTTTCACTGAATTATTATGCACTTTTAAATAATATATATTTTCACACTTTTAGACAATTTAATTTTATATTTTAAACAACTCCAATATATTTTTATGGAATTTTAAATTCTTACAATGCTATTTTTCTATGATTTTTATACTGTTCAACTATTGTCGTACAACGATTTTTCTGATATAATATAGCATCACATTAAGAAACAAATTTTACCGAATGGCTTATTTATGTACATAAATATAAATCAAAATATCTATATCTAAGTCAATATTTGAAAAAGGTCCTTATTAGAATTAATAACTAATTGGTAGAACTGTATTGTTTGAATTAGAATTGTTAATCAAGTTGAGATATGTATTATGTGCAGTATTTTTGCAAAAGCTGTAAAAAATATAAATCTAATATTATATTATATATATATATATATATATATATATATAGAGATATATAAATATTTACCTAACTATATATAAACATAGTTAACAATCATTATTTCGATAATCATAATTTTTTTAAAATAAACTAAATAAAAACGGTATTTTTAATAATTCTAGCTTATTCAAATAGTAAAAACGAGGAACTTAGGATTTTGAACTTAGAAATTTAGGATACATTTATAAAATATATTAAACTTAATTTTAAATTTCATTTATTTCTGCCAAACAAAAGTTGTTAGGAATTCTAAATGAAATTCTTTACGTATTTAATAAAATTAGCATATTATAAAAATAACTATTCATAAAATTAACATTTGAATTACAACATGTATTTAATTTATCATATGCAGCATTTAAATTGTTATTATGTATTTAATAAAATTATCATATGCATTTAAATTGTCAATATGTATTTAACGATATTACCAAATACATTCAATGGCCAGCATTTTCTTTATATATCTTTTAACAGCCAATTTAATTTTTTTTTTTTTCCATGATACTTAGTATCAGATTTAAGACTTGATTTAAGTCTATTCCCTTTGAACCAAATTCTCAATTTTCTTTCAAGAAAAGTGATTACTAAGACAATTTATTTGGCTGTAAAAGAAAAAAAGTTAAAAAAAAGAAAAAAAATCCGTTCTTATCTAATTCAAAAGAAGTTAATCCTCCTTTTAAATTGCATTTCCGGCTCCTATTCCACCATTTCTTGTCCACGTAAACTAAGCCGTAGGAGCCCATAAGAAGGATAATCCGCGGCCCCTAAAGCGGTCCCCCTAACCCCTTCACCCAAGTCCATTCGTTCCTACTTTAAAACTGCAATCTCCCATTGCATAATGGCAGTCCAAAAGCAATAGCCTTACCGGGACTTAAAGATTGCTTCCCGTAGATACTACCGCTGGGGGGAGAAAATAAATAGCTGTTTTTCTTCTTCCTGGACTTGTTTCTCCTTGTTGTCAGTCACATCTGCAGATGCGACTTTTTTTCCCTCCGGTAGAGATTTTCTTCTTCTTTTCATGAATAAATAAATAAATCCATTGTTTTCTTTTGTTCTCCTTTGTTCTTTCGAATGCCCATTGCTTTGTTGTGTGTTCTTTTTTTTATCTGACTGCACCTGTGGCGGATTTTCGAAAGGAACTTGTTTAGCATAACCATTACTGGATCGTTCCACGAAAAGGAAGTTCTAGAAACGAAAGCCTTTTGAATATCCTTCTTGGATCTGCAATCTCTCATGAAAAGCACCTTACCTTTCTCCTTTTTTGTTATTACAGAGTTTTCCATTACATGTCAATTTGGCTATTCTTGAAAGTTTGCATGCAGTTTTCTTTTAGATCTCTTCATATGATGTAGTATAACGTCTTGAGACATCGTGAACATTCTATTATATGCTTTTTCACATGGTATGGAATTTGGACTCAGGTGATTAAGAAAGATCTGCCTGTTTCCAAACTTGAACCAGTATTTTTATGTAGAAAAGGATGAATTTATTTCGCATTATTATACTAAAACTTGTTTTTGCAAGATTGTGACCAACTAAATATGCTTAGATGTATGACACATTGCAAATGATAAAAATACAATGTAATTCGGAGTACACGTTTGCTTTTTTGTGCATGGAATTAAAAACAAAGTAAAATGCTATTTACTTCCTGAAAATTTTTATTAACATTTAAAGAAGTCATATATAAGTAAAACGGATAGTATGGCAACGCCTGAACAGATCAACGCCAAGTTCATTGCTCGATAGTAGTTTCAACCCAAATTTGAACGACGGCTTTTCATACATCTCACTATCTACTTGTTTTGAACATTCTTAGTGCTGTTCAAGTCTATTGGGTTGGCAACTAACTGACTGTGGACTTTGTCAATAGATGGTCTTAGTTCATTCTTTTGTTTTGTCAACGTATTCAAAGCACCTAACGTATATTTAACAATATTAAAAATGCATTCAATGGCAAATATTTTCTTTAAATATTTTTTAACAGCCAATTTTAATTTATTTTCTCATGATACTCAATATTAGATTTAAGACCTATATAAGTCTATTCGCTTTGAACCCAATTCTCAATTTTCTTTCGTGGAAAGTGATTACTTAAGACAATTTACTTGGCGGCAAAGAAAAAGAAAGAAAATCCGTTCTTTATCTCATTCCAAAAGAAGAATCCTCCTTTTTGAATTGCATTTCCGGCTCCTATTCCCACCATTTCGCGTCCACGTAAACTAAGTCGTAGGAGCCCATAAGAAGGATAATCCACAGCCCCCTAAAAGCGGTCCCTAACCTTCACCAGAGTCCATTCGTCTCTACTTTTAAAACTGGAAAGGCAGCAATCTCCCGTTGCATAATGGCAGTCCAAAAAGCAATAGCCTTACCGAGACTTAAAGATTGCTTCCAGTTGGATACTACCGCTGGGGGAGAATAGAAATAGCTGTTTTTCTTCTTCCTGGACTTGTTTCTCCTTGTTGTCAGTCACATCTGCAGATGCGACTTTCTTTCCCTCCGGTAGAGATTTTTCTTCTTTTTCATGAATAAATAAATAAATCCATTGTTTTCTTTTTGTTCTCCTTTGTTCTTTCGAATGCTCCATTGCTCTGTTGTGTGTTCTTTTTTTGATCTACCTGCACCTGTGGCGGATATTCGAAAGGAGCTTGTTTAGCATAACCATTACTGGATCGTTCCACAAGGAAGTTCTAGAAGAAAACCTTTTTTTAATATCCTTCTTTTGGATCTTAAATCTCTCATGAAAAAGCACTTACCTTACCGTCTCCTTCTGTTGTTAATACAAGTTTTCGGTATTATGTCAATTTAGCTATTCTGGGTTTTGCATGTATATCTCTTCATATGATGTATAACGTCTTCAGACATCGTGAACATTCTTTGCATACTTTTTAAATATTATATGGGAATTTTGACTGGTGATTAAGAAAAGGTCTGTCCTCTTCCAAACTTTAACAAGTATTTGATGTAGAAAAGGATGAATTTATTTTGCATTATTATATCAAAACTTGTTTTTGCAAGATTGAGACCAATTAAATATGCTTTTTAGACGCATAATTTGACAAATGATAATATTGCGATGCAATTGTCGTGCTCGTTTGCATTTTTTGAGCCTGGATTTAAAACAAAATAAATCACTATTTACTTTTTGAAACATTTTATTAACATTTAAAGAACTGTTATATACGTAAAACGGATACTATGACAACGCCAGAAAGAGATCAACGTGAAACGATTGCACGATAGTAGTTTCACACCAAATTTGAACGAAAGCTTTTTCATACAGCTCACTATCTACTTGTTTTTGAACATTTTTGGTGCTCTTTAAGTCTATTGGGTTGGCAACAAAGTGATGGCGGATTTTATCAATAGATGGTCTTAGCTCATTCTTTTGTTTTGCCATCGTATTCAAAGCACCTAACCTATACTTAAACAATATTACTAACGAAGTTCAATAGCATACAGTTTTCTTTATTTATTTTTAACAGCCAATTTAAAAGTTTTTTTTTTCCACGATACTCAGTATCAGATTTAAGACTATATAAAAGTCTATTCCCTTTGAACTAAATTCTCAAATTTTTCTTCAGAGGAAAGTGATTACTTAAGACAATTTACTTGGCGGCTAAGAAAAAGTACAGAAAAAAATCCGTTCTTTATCTCATTCCAAAAGAAGAATCCTCCTTTTTAAATTGCATTTCCGGCTCCTATTCCACCATTTTCGCGTCCACGTAAACTAAGCTGTAGGAGCCCATAAGAAGGATAATCCGCGGCCCCCTAAAAGCGGTCCCCAACCCCTTCACCAAAGTCCATTCGTTCCTACTTTTAAAACTGGAAACGGCAGCAGCAATCTCCCGTTGCATAATGGCAGTCCAAAAGCAATAGCCTTACCGGGACTTAAAGATTGCTTCCAGTAGATACTGCGCCACCGGGGAAGAAAAGAAATAGCTGTTTTTCTTCTCTTCCTGACTTGTTTTCTCCTTGTTGTCAGATCACATCTGCAGATGCGACTTTCTTTCCCTCCGGTAGAGATTTTTTTTTCTTTTTTCATGAATAAATAAATAAATCCATTGTTTTCTTCTGTTCCCTTTGTTCTTCGAATGCTCCATTGCTTTGTTGTGTGTTCTTTTGATGCCTGCACCTGTGGCGGATATTGAAAGGAGCTTGTTTAGCATAACCATTACTGATCGTTCCTCAAGGAAGTTCTGGAAGAAAGCTTTTTTTTGAATATCCTTCTTGGATCTTAAATCTCTCATGAAAAGTACTCTACCTTACCATATCCTTTTGTTGTTAATACAAGTTTTTTTCTGTATTATGTCAATTTAGCTATTCTGGTTTTTGCATGCATTTTTTTTAATCTCTTCATATATGATATATAACGTCTTGCGACATCGCGAATATTTTGTTATATGTTTTTTTTATGTTGTATGGGAATTTTGAATCTGGTCATTAAGAAAAGTTCTGCCAACTTACAAACTTTAACAAGTATTTCTTGCAGAAAAAGGATGAAATTTATTTTGCATTATTATAACATTTTCATAGCAATATTTTGTAGTTTTTGCAAGATTGGGACCAATTAAATGCTTTTAGTGGTATTATATATTTACAAATGATAATATTGCAATGCCCTTCCTTTACTTTTTGATTTCGGCGATTTTTGTAATTCCAGAGTTAACAGAGCAAAGAACTTGCATTAAATTTTGTTTGTGGAATGAATATTCATGTGCGGAAAAGTATAGAATGAATAGTAGAAACATACAGAAAAATTAAAAATTGAAAGTAAAATGCCATTCCTTTGCTCGTTTGCATTTTTGTGCATGTACTTAAAAACAAAATAAATCACTATTTACTTACTACTGAAACATTTTATTGACATTTAAAGACATATGTAAGCAAAACAGACAGCATGACAACGCCCGAACAGATCAATGCCAAATCATTGCACGATAGCATTATTAATGCTAATTTCTGACGAAAACTTTTCATAGAGCTCACGTTCCACTTATTTTTGAACATTTTTGGTGCAATTTGAGGCTATTGGGTTGGCAACTGCGATTGCGGATTTTTTCAATAGATGGTCATAGATCCTTCTTTTTTGTTTTGTCAGCATATTCAAAGCACCTAACTTATATTTAACAATATTACAAAATACATTCAATGGATATATTTTCTTTAAATATTTTTTAACCGCTAATTTAATTTTTTTTCTCATGATACCAATATCAGATTTAAGACTGATATAAGTCTATTCCCTTTGAACCAAACCCCTAAATTTTCTTTCGAAAAAGTGATTACTTAAGACAATTTACTTGGCGGCAAAAAGAAAAGTAAGAAAAAGCTAAAAAAGAAAAATCCGTTCTTTATCTCATTCCAAAAGAAGAATCCTCCTTTTTTAAATTGCATTTCCGGCTCCTATTCCACCATTTCGCGTCCACGTAAACTAAGCCGTAGGAGCCCGTTAATAAGAAGGATAATCCATGGGCCCCTAAAGCGGTCCCCAACCCCCTTCACCAGAGTCCATTCGTTCCTACTTTAAAACTGAAACGGCAGCATGTAATCTCCAGCTGCATAATGGCAGTCCAAAAAGCAATAGCCTCACTGACTTAAAGATTTGCTTCCAGTAGGATACTACCATTGGGGGAGAAAAGAAATAGCTGTATTTTTTTCTTCTTCCTGACTTGTTTCTCCTGTTGTCAGTCACATCTGCAGATGCGACTTTCTTTTCCTCCGGTGAGATTTTTTTCTTCTTTCTTTTCTTTTTTCATGAATAAATAAATAAATCCATTGTTTTCTTTTTATTCCCTTCGTTCATTCGAATGATGCATTGCTTTGTTGTTGTGTGTTCTTTTTTATCTGCCTGCACCTATGGCGGATATTCGAAAGGAGCTTGTTTAGCATAACCATTACTGGATCGTTCCTCAAGGAAGTTCTGGAAGAAGAAAGCTTTTTTTTTTTTAAATATTCTTCTTGGATCTTAGATCTGTCATGAAATGCACTTACCTTACCGCCTCCTTTTTTGTTGTTAATACAAGTTTTTCGGTATTATGTCAATTTAGCTATTCTGGTTTTTGCATGTATTTTTTTAAATCTTTATATGAAGTATAACATCTTGAGGCATCGTGAACATTCTATTATATGATTTTTTTATATTGTATGGGAATTTTGACTCTGGTGATTAAGAAGAGGTCTGACCTGCTTTCCAAACTTTAACAAGTATTTCATGCAGAAAAATGATGAGGTTTATTTTGCATTATTATACCATTTTCATAGCAACATTTTTGTTTTTGCAAGATTCTTACAAATTAAATATGCTTAGATGCATAATGTGATATGATGATACTGTAATGCAATTCCCGTGTCCGTTGGAATTTTAGGTATGCAATTTCAAACAAAGTAAAAAATGATATTTACTTCCGGAAATATTTTTTATTAACAGGGGCCTCTGTCGCTCGGTACTACAGATTTTTGTTTCGAGTGCTTTTGATTTTTCCTTGCTTTTTGGTTTTTTGGTACTTTAAATCGTATTTAATGGTCTAATAAAGTCGTAGAGCGGGAGGGGTTAGTGTTTCTCGCGTCCATAGCATTCTTTCAAGCTTCAAGCCAATGGGAATTGGGTAGTACTAAATGAGTAACAGTGGTGCAGGCCTTTCTTATGACATGAAAATTACCTGTCTCTGTATTGCCATCTGCATTAAAACAGCAACATTTTATTAACGATGGTTTGGATTGTCAATACTACGGCCATTTTTTGCATACTTTATGCTAATTAGACATCCTGCAGTTTAAAGTGGATTCCGAACCCAGGCTGGTTATTAACAAACATCCATATCACATTTGGTATGACAACGCCAGGATTTGAAGCTGAAGCTTGGGATACCAAAAAAGTTAGCCTTGAATTTTCATTTCTTTGAGCAATTAATTGCTCAGTAAAATAGAGTAATAATAGAGTAATAGAGTGCATTTTTTTAATAGAGTTTTCAATCACAACAATTTTCTATTTACTAAAAAATAAACTCATGTTTGTGAAAATTGCAACACCATGAAGGACTTACGCAAGTGAGCTAAAATTTTCAGACAATGCAAATTACATGATATGCAAATGATTAGAAGTTCAAATCCGTAGCGCATGCATATGCTGAGCAGCGCCCTCTGAACGGCGGATGGATCCGAATAAATAGACGGCTGTAGCGAGGCGTGTATGGTTATCGGTGGTTATCTGCTAGTGGTGAACGTTAGCTCAATCGTTACTTATGCCTCTTCGACGAAAGAGAGCGAGATTTGAACAACTTAGAGTTTGAACGGGGGAGAACCATCGGCCTTCGTGAAGCTGGATTGTCTTATCGTGCAGTAACCGATCGTGTGCAGTGTAACAGCAGCACAGTGATGCGTCTTTTGGAAGCAGTGGACGGACGAGTGTCGGACAACTCGGAAATCCGGGCGTGGACCCCGAAATGTGACGTCAGCTCGCGATGATAGACACCTGGTCCGAATGGCGCTGACGGACCGTACAGCTTCCTCTAGACAATTGGCAGCACAGTGGTCAATAGCTACAGGCGTTTCATTGTGTGCTTCATCAATTCGTAGACGTCTGCTGCAGCGTGGACTGCGCGCAAGGACCTTTATACAGGATCCCTCTCACGCTAAACCATCGCCACCTGCGGCTACAATGGGCCACTCAGCATAGAGACTGGCGTGCTGGTTGGCAGCATGTCGTGTTTTCTGACGAATCCCGCTTTAATTTGTGGTACCATGATGGCCGCATTCGTGTCAGACGCTATGCCGGTGAACGCCACCTTCCGGAGTGCATTATCGAACGCCACAGTGGACGAACACCCAGAGTTATGGTCTGGGGTGCCATAGCGTATCATGGACGATCTCAATTGCTAAGAATTGTGGGCAATCTGAACAGCAACCGGTCATCAGTGAAGTTCTACAGCCCCAAGCTGTTCCCTTCCTTCAAAGCTTGCCAGGCGCTGTATTTCAACAGGACAATGCCCGCCCTCATATCGCTAGGATCCTTCTTGGATTAAATCCTTCTTTGCAACGCGGCAGGTACAGCTTCTTCCTTGGCCTGCGTATTTACCCGGATATGTCGCCGATTGAACATGTGTGGGATTTCCTTGGTCGGCGTCTCGCTCGTGATCCTCGTCCTGTTGCTTCTGCAGACGAACTTTGGGTGCGCATACAAACAATATGGAATGCTCTTCCTCAGGCAGACATTCAAAATTTGTTTGACTCCACGTCGTGTAGCAGCACTTATTCCGGCGCGTGGTGGCTACACAAAATACTGATTCCGATCTTTTGTTATTGTTTGTTTGCTTTGAACATGTAATCATTTATTTGTATCACTACCACTCAACTGTGTATTAAATTTCATTCAATTATGACGATTCCTTCATGGTGTTGCAATTTTCACAAACATGAGTTTAGAAAATATGCGTTGTTAGAATTGTGATTAATAAATTTTTTATATTATTTTTCACTAACGAAATTCATTCTGATTAAAATCATGATAATCTTCTTATTCATCGTACAGCTCATTATCTACTTGTTTTGAACATTATTGGTGATTTTCGAGTCTATACTACAATTTTTCAAGCAAAGTCAAATTGCTAATATCACCAAACTTGACCATGTTTTCAATCTTTGACATTGTATGTGCATATTTAACTTTTGCGCGAAAATTAAAAAAACAAATAATTATAAAAATTATATAAATTATAATTTACTAAAAATATACTACATAGTTTTCACATTTACATTACTATTTAATTTTTAATCTTTTAACCTTTAAACAAACCAAATTTAAAAAATTTAATAACATAATTTTATTTTCTTTCGAATAAAAAAATCCAAGAACAAACAAAAAGTAATGAGGTGTAGCCATCATTTTTCAAAAATTATTATAAATAATTTTACGGTTTTTTGTTACTAATTATAATATTCCAACAAACTAAATATTTATTAAATTATTGCTCGAATGCAGATATTAATTTGATACAAGAAACCATACCTGCTTGATTATGGTAATAGCCTTAGTGAATTATAAACTCAATTTTCTACCACAATTGACATGATGAATTAATAAATTATTGATGATTGGATAAACGCCTTAATTGTTTGAAATTCTAGATCGTTGCAAATTTAAGGCAAGAATCTTAATATTTTGAGATTAAAACATCAGACTGAATCGATTGACTGTCAGTTTTCTAAGGATTTAATCAACAATTATACTTCAACAAACAAATTAACATAAATTATTTTACTAAAATAAGGAAAATGCAGTTTCGTAAATTATGAAATGCGTAAATAGTCTTATTTAAATATAATTATTTGCATTGTAGTAAACTGTATTAGATACTACTTCCATTAAAATATTGATAGATTGGTAAATGCTTTAGCTTAAAGTATCCTACTATACTAGATGAATTCCTGGTAATTCACGGTATATATCAATGTACACACACTATCTGGAAGAAAGTGACGGGACACCCCTCGAAAAGTAGAAAAGTCGACAATACAGCTGACACATGAGCAATAATAGGTATCACGTGTCAGCCATATCCTATAAATACTCTGTGGAGTCGACTAGAGTTGTTTTTGTCAAGATGCCGCCACGGGAAGAGTTGTCTGAGTTCGAGAAAGGTGTGTTGGTTGGATTGCATCTTGCCAAATGTCAATTAGGGAGATATTCCGTCTCCGTAACTGCTCAAAATCAACTATAGCACGTGTTCTGTGTCGCTACAAGACTGAGGGACACTGTCAGAACAAACCCCGAAGTGGACGACCTACAGTTCTCACCAGCAGGGACCGGATGGTTCTCGGCAGGGAGATTCGAAGTAACCGTCAAACATCCATGGATAACATCGCTAATGAGTTTAGACAAGCCACAGGTGTGGCCGTTTCGACCAAGACTCTTCGTATCGAGGCCCATAAATTAGGTTACACTGGACGTTCGGCGGCCCATAAGCCTTTGATTACGAAAACCAACAAGAAAGCGCGCCTTCGATGGGCCAAAGACCACCGTACTTGGACTTGGATGACTGGAAACGCGTCCTTTGGAGTGACGAGTCACGATTTACCCTTTTCCGTTCCGATGGGCGTGTTTCGGTATGGCGTTTACCAGGAGAACGCCTTTTTGCCCGAGTGCGTCGTCCCAACTGTAAAGTTTGGTGGAAGAGGATTGATTGTATGGGCCTGTTTCTCCTGGTATGGGGCTGGCCCACTGGTGAAGGTTGATGGTGCGATGAATGCCGATAGATACTGGGATATTCTCGACATTCATGTCCTTCCTACTTTGTGGGCAACGTACGGTATGGATGATTGCTGGTATCAAGACGACAACGCAACATGCCATGTTGCAAGGAGGACTCTTGATTGGTATGTGAACAACAACGTTAAACGCATGGAGTGGCCGGCGCAGAGCCTTGATCTTAACCCAATTGAACATCTCTGGGACGAATTGGACCGTCAGTTGAGGGCCTGCACCCCACTCCCCAAAAGCAAGCCTGAACTATAGAACTTCCTGTTAAACATTTGGAAGGAAATTCCTCTTGCCACTATGGCTAATTTAGTGGAAAGCATGCCCAGAAGGATTGCAGCTGTGATCGCAGCCAAAGGAGGCCCTACCTCCAATTAATTTTAATAAATATGGGTTTATGTCGTTATAGTGTCGTGTCCCGTCACTTTCTTCCACATAGTGTAGAAGAATTCATAATAAAGTAAAGATATGACTTCAATTGTAACTAAATATCCTTCTATACTGGGTGAATTCATGGTAATCCATGATATGCATCCTGGTAGACGAATTTATAATAAAGGAAAGATGAAACTTCAATTGTAACTAAATATCCTTCTATACTGGTTGAATTCATGGTAATCCATGATATAGATCATGGTAGACGAATTTATAATAAAGGAAAGATGAAACTTCAATTGTAACTAAATATCCTTCGAAACTGGTTGAATTCATGGTAATCCATGATATGCATCCTGGTAGACGAATTTATAATAAAGGAAAGATGAAACTTCAATTGTAACTAAATATCCTTCTATACTAGTTGAATTCATGGTAGTCCATGATATGCATCCTGGTAGACGAATTTATAATAAAGGAAAGATGAAACTTCAATTGTAACTAAATATCCTTCTATACTGGTTGAATTCATGTTAATCCATGATATAGATCCTGGTAGACGAATTTATAATAAAGGAAAGATGAAACTTCAATTGTAACTAAATATCCTTCTATACTGGTTGAATTCATGGTAATCCATGATATGCATCCTGGTAGACGAATTTATAATAAAGGAAAGATGAAACTTCAATTGTAACTAAATATCCTTCTATACTGGTTGAATTCATGGTAGTCCATGATATGCATCCTGGTAGACGAATTTATAATAAAGGAAAGATGAAACTTCAATTGTAACTAAATATCCTTCTATACTGGTTGAATTCATGGTAATCCATGATATGCATCCTGGTAGACGAATTTATAATAAAGGAAAGATGAAACTTCAATTGTAACTAAATATCCTTCTATACTAGTTGAATTCATAGTAATCCATGATATAGATTATGGTAGACGAATTTATAATAAAGGAAAGATGAAACTTCAATTGTAACTAAATATCCTTCTATACTAGTTGAATTCATGGTAATCCATGATATAGATCATGGTAGACGAATTTATAATAAAGGAAAGATGAAACTTCAATTGTAACTAAATATCCTTCTTTTTTTCCTAGTTGAATTCATGGTAATCCATGATATAGATCATGGTTGATGAATTCATAATAAATGGAAGATGTAAATTCAGTTGTAGTTAAACTCTAAAGCTTGATATTTACTTTCTGTGCCAGATCAGCTATGCAACGCAGTACATATAAAACATTGAATCATCGGAGTCAAGCAGTTTCCAGTAAGGATAGAACTCACGCCGATGTGTAAATTTTCTGAACGTCAGTTTATTGTTAGATATAATGTAATAAAAATATCTGAAGTGTACATTAGCTTCAGCCACAAAAACCAAATAATATATATAGTATATACACATACATACCAGTACGTACTAAAGGACAAATATTGCAGAAATAGATAAAAGAAGAAAGAAAAAAGTACTATATGCAAATACAGAGAGAGAATGACAATAAATTTTTAAAAATCAATAAAGAATGCAATTATAATATCCTGAAGATAGCTTTTTCAAAAGGTGTCTACTCTCAAAATACTATAATAGATGTTGATTGGATCTAAGTAAAGACATACTCAGTGGCGCATTC
This sequence comes from Caerostris extrusa, assembly GCA_021605095.1. Lineage (NCBI taxonomy): Eukaryota > Metazoa > Arthropoda > Arachnida > Araneae > Araneidae > Caerostris > Caerostris extrusa. The sequence goes on from BPLR01006850.1 coordinate 35,334, forward strand.
CCTTAATATTGAAGGAACAGATTTTTCAACATAGAAGCTATATGGGACAAAATTGATGCATTACTGCACTATATTAATGCAGTAATTCATCAATCGTTGATCAATCGCGTCAATGCCTCAATCACTGATGCAGACTGTATTTTATTAATGCAGCCTGTTTTTTATGGAATTCTGAACAATTGGCTGATTCGTGGAATACATCTAGCAAATATAAGAAGGTATTCTGTTGTTGCAGCCACTGGAGTTTGTTCCTAACTATAGATGTATTAAATATTATATATATATATATGTGCGTGCATGTGTCTGTGTGCGTGTATGTGTACTAATGTCCAAAACTTATGCATAATTGGTAATTATGTGAATAATGAAAGAAATTTAAGTTTAAAGTATGGGAAACGCGATATGCGATCGTAAAATGGTTATAAAATAAGAAAACGATGCGAAGAAGATTAATATTAATCACCATTATTACCCTGGGAATCATTTTGAACCAAAACTGATAATAAAATGAGTTTTCAAAATAAAATGAAATAAAAAGGTAATCCTGTAGTTTAAAAAATAAATGAAATAAAAAAGGTAATCCTGTAGTTTAATAAGGTGTGTGGTCGTCTATGGCAGCCAGCTACGCTGCGCAACGATTTTTCATACTTACTATTGTGGAGGAGTTGTGAGCTCAAACAGTTCCAAACGTCCAGAAGAAATCTTTTAGTTCTGGAACGGAGCTTGATTGTTTCGGAAGGGTTGAAAGTTTACTTCCAGAGCGTATCCCACACAAGTTCAAGGAAGTCATTGATTAGGCCCGCATGGCGACAAGTCCATGCTGGCCAAATAAGCAGAATCTCGAAACAGGCAAACACAAAGTTCAAGAACTGAGTCTCAGCATCTTTTAGCAGTCAAATTCTATCTCAAGAATATAGAAATCTGTACTGCACTCCAGCGGGATACTTGCCCACATCCTGACGCTACTTGGCGGAAAATTATATATTTCCTTGATGTTTTCTAGGTAAAAACGAGTTCCCTGTTCTCTCCTCATAGTAACCCGACGAGAATCACAGTTGTAACCAAAGTGGGATTCTTCACTAAACATTAGATTGGCCTACTGTCCCAAACTCCAGTAATTTTGTTCGAAACTTCAGCTTAAACGGGGGCTGAACCAAACAGCTGGTCGTTTGGTATAGAAATAAATCTGATTTAATCTCCACACAACTTCTCTGGAAACTCTTACTCCTATGGTGGTTGTGAGAGCTGAACCTAAGTTCTTTGGCTCTAGTTCTCTTCATATCACGCAATTATTGCCAGATATCAGTCTTGGTGAATAGTTGCGACTCTTGGCTGGCTTGGTACTGGCTGTCAGATAGCAAATCCCTTCACCTTATAACCTCTGCCACAATCTTGAGATCATACTCTGGGGCACATTCAGAATTAGAGACACCTTGGTTTGTGATGGCCCAGATCCCACAATTCCGAACGATTCTTTTTTTCGAAATTGTGACCAGTTGACATATTTGCCTAATCATTTTTCTTCTTGTTCAACCATTAAAAAAGTTTCTTCACATATTAATTGCACGAAACCTGTTTGAATTGCTTATGCCGCGTGAGTCGTTTTCTAGACTTGCGCAGGTGTTTGCGCATGACTACATCGATTGAAATGTTTTGCATAAGAACAATGGCTCACTTTCAACAAATAATTCTCCACAAATGATTTAAAATAATTTTACCAATATTTAGTCCCATGTTTCAAAATTTTATAAAGTTTGATTAACTTGTAGACAATGTATAACTTCCCACAATTATTACCGAATATTATAGTCTTTTAAAGTACTTAAAGTATTGTTAAACTTCTGTAAGAACGCGCATAAATTTTCTTCTCGATTAAGTTAAAATTAGATTTACTTGAATTAGGAAGAAAAATGATAACAGAAATAATTTTTTTAACATTAGAATTTAATTTCATAAGTAAAACCGACTTTGCAAACGTGTGGAATTTTCTGATCTTTTCTAATCACCCAAAATTGATTCTATTTCAGACTTTGTGTTTGGTGATCGTGTCGTAATTTGTTCTCCAGTGTTATTTTTAAAACTTTTTTTCCAGATTGTTAAAGAAAAAAAGAAGAGTAAATGAATCCATATGTTTCTTTCCGCACCTTAACTCAAATATGTTGAGAAAGCAATCAATTTATTCGCAATTACACCAAAGAAAATAATCTAACATGTTCAAGGTTTTAATTTATCTCTTGTTTTGTGAAGTACCTTTGAAGAAAAAAAAACAAAAACACAAAAATCCAAAAGTTTTCTTTTGTTAAATAAACTAAACCTCATTAAGTTTCCTCTTTCTTTCTCAAATGCTTGACAAACAAATAAAATCAACGCGAAAACGAAACTCTAAACTTTCATTCCAGAAAAGTTCTTTTTTTTCTCGATAAACAACAAAGCTTTATTTTAGTTCGAAAGCACGTGATTTTTTTTTCCCTCTTCACTTCCGTACGCTAAATCAAAACAGTGGGGGAAAGTACTACAAGAAAACTCTTTGTACCCTTTTCGAAAAAAAGAAAAATCTTTTTCGAAATAACGAAAGATTCTACCCAGCAATGAATCTTCCAAACTTCTGAAATCGACTTAGGAGTTATGTTTCAAGGAAGAGCCATGAGAAGAAAAGAGGAGGTGGAAAAAAAATTACGTGGCACTAAATTCCCCATAGGTGTTGGAATGATAGATTTTCTAAAAAGTCAAACTGATTTCAAACCGTAAGATCAAGTTTTGGTTTTGAAAAAGAAAAAAAAAGTTATTCTACCTTCTTGAGAGATTTTATTTTCTTCATTTTCTTTTTTTTTTTTTTTTTTCAAACAAAATTCTTTGTGCAATTTACTTTAGAATCGCAAACAGCAAGTTTATTTTGTAGTTGCTTTTTTTTTTCATTTCAGTTATAGCGACTAAAATAGCAAAAATATTTAAATAGATCATTTTATTTTTCAAAAATTAGTATTCACTGACTCTTTTTATTTAAAACATGCAGTTGAATATATTTTTAAACAACATGATAAACAATATATTTTTAAACAACAGTTACACTCAAAAAAGCCAAAACATTATGACCACCCGTCAATAACGAGTTGATCCACATTTGGCGCCCAACACAGCTTCAACCCGCCTTGGCATGGATTAATACCACCACTTAATACCAGTTAAATACCACTTCCACCTGATCACGTGCCTTCCACGTCATCCAGGCGAGTTCATTGCAAAATGTAGGGGTAGTCATAATGTTTTGGCTCTTGAGTGTATTTCTAAAATTAACTATATTATCATCATCATCATTAACGCAACAACCTCATGGAGGGCCAAGGACGTCTGCCTATTGGCGGATTTCGAGACAGGAGATGTTTATCTTTTTATGGGCAACGCTCTGTAGTGATATTAGACCAACGACCTGATGGTCTAGTGGCTAGTGCTCTGGTTCTCGGTAAGACAGGTTTCCAATTCGGGTCCCCGCCGTGCCATGGATGTTTGTAGTGGTTAGGAATCCATTTTAAGCCGTAGGTTCCGGCCTTAGAGCAGTGGGTACCGGCCTTATATGACCATACATCAATTGAAATGTTTTGCATAAGGTCAAGGTCTCATTTTCAACAAATGATTCTCCACCAATGATTTCAAATAATTTTATCAGTATTTATTCACATGTTTCAAAATTTTATGAAGTATGATTAACTTGCGGATACGATGTATAGCGTTGTATAATTATTACCGAATGTTACAGTTTTTAAAATACTTAAAGATTATTAAACTTCTATAATAATGCGTATAAATTTTCTTTTCGATTAAGTTAAAATTAGAATTAGGAAGGAAAATGACAATAGAAATATTTTTTCAACATTAGAATTTAATTTGAGGAAAGAGAATTTGCAAACGCTTAGAATTTCCTGATTTTTTTTCTAATCACAGAAAATTGATTCAATTTGAAACTTTGTGTTAAATAAACTTTATTGTAACTCGTGTCGTAATTTGTTCTCCAGTGTTATTTTTAAAACATTTTTCCAAATTGAAAAAGAAAAAAGTAAATGAACCCATATGTTTCTTTCCTCACCTTAACTCAAATATGTTGAGAAAGCAATCAATTTATTCGCAATCACACCAAAGAAATATAATCTAACATGTTCAAGGTTTTAATTTATCTCTTGTTTTGTGAATTACTTCTGAAGAAAACCCCAGAAAAATCCAAAACTTTTCTTCTGTTAAATAAACGAAACCTCATTAAGTTTTCTCTTTCTTTCTCAAATGCTTGCCAAACAAGTAAAATCAACGCGAAAACGGAACTCTAAACTTTCATTCCAGAAAAGTTCTTCTTTTTCTCGATAAACAACAAAGCTTTATTTTAGTTCGAAAGCACGTGATTTTTTTCCCTCTTCACTTCCGTTCCGCTAAATCAAAACAGTGGGGGAAAGTACTACAAGAAAACTCTTTGTACCCTTTTCGAAAAAGAAAAATCTTTTTCGAAATAACGAAAGATTCTTCCCAGCAATGAATCTTCCAAACTTCTGAAATCGACTTAGGAGTTATGTTTCAAGGAAGAGCCATGAGAAGAAAAGAGGAGGTGGAAAAAAAAAAATTACGTGGCACTAAATTCCCCATAGGTGTTGGAATGATAGATTTTCTAAAAGTCAAACTGATTTCAAACCGTAAGATCAAGTTTTGGTTGTGAAAGAGTAAAAAAAAAAAAAACTATTCTACCTTCTTGACAGATTTTATTTTTATTCTTTTTTTTTTTTTTTTTTTCAAACAAAATTCTTTTGAGCAATTTGGTTTAGTATTGCAAACAGCTAGTTTATTCTATAGTCGGTTTTTCACTTCAAATATAGTAAAAGTATTTTTAAAAAATCATTTTATTTTTCACAAATTAATAACACGATAAATAACACGCGATAAATAACACGATCCTATAATTAACTATATATATATATTCCCGATAAATTATTTTACCCTTTCTCATTAAAATTTGTATTTTTAATGCCTGTATCATTTTATTGAGTTTTTCTTTTCTTCTTCATTGGAAGAACAGGCCCATAGTGGGCCAAGGCTATCTATCTACTAGCAGATTTTGAGACAGGAGATGTTTTCTTGTTATTGGATAGGGTTATCAGCCCTACTCCCAACAGTCATATTAGACAGGGACCTACGTCTTAAAGTGGATTCCGAACCGATACAATATCCATGACACCACCAGGACTCCAACCTCAGAGATATTTAAATAGCCATCAAAAATTGTAATCTAATCATAATTTTTATTAACTAATCTTTCATCAACATTATTTCCTTAGTATACTAGCTTATTCAACTACCAATTAGGATTCAATTCCAAAGAGTTTCCCCGTGTGTTTTAAATATGCTACTGAATGCCCTGAATTTCATTAAAAAAAATGCACGAGTTTTTTATAACTTATATAAAGGTTTCTTCGGTGTTTTTTCTCATTTCCATGTTTTAAAATTCTGAAACGCAAGATCTTTGCACCCATCCTCAATATCATTGCCAAAATCCATTACAAATCAATTATCATTATAAATTCTAAATTTATTATCTTTACATTTTTATCGAAGTCACGGACTTCACTTCATACAAAAGATAACATTATATTTAAACACAATAATAGAATTAAAGTTGAAACTGTTCACACAACTAACATCTTCTTCTTTATTGGGGCAACAGCCCCATGGTAGGCCGTCTGACTAATGGCAAATTTTGAGACAGATTTCTTTTTAGGGGTAGGATTGTCCTCCCGGCGCCCAAAACGCTCTACAGTCAAACTAGACAGAGTTGTTACGTTTAAAGTCGATTTCGAATCACTACAAACATCCACCGTTACAAACATTTACCCGTTTTTAGTCCAAAAGTTTTGGAACCCCAGGCCTTTCACAACTAAAAAAAATCTGAGGCACGTTTTTTATTTTGGAACTGGAAAAATCCCATTTCAAATATAGTAAGAAAACGCCTTGCATAAACAATGCAATCTGAAAATCTGTAAACAGAGACGATTTTCTTACAGAGAGAGAGATATGATTAAAGACGTAAATAATAAATAATTAATTGATATAATAATATAAAAGATACAAATCTTTTATTTCAAATAAATTTAATCTTGGTTTTCTTTTTATAAAATAATTATGTTTCAAAAATACGCAGAACTTTTTAGTTGACAACCAGCCTCTTAAAAATATCATTATCATTTATTAATTTAGGTTTTTTTCGCACATATAGTGATTTCTATGAGAGAAAAAGAATAGTAGCTAAAATAACAGGCTCTTTATTGTAATTTTAATACGTTTTTAAGCCAACGGCTATACCATGCTGAATATACCGGTTCTCGTTAGAGCATCATTGGGCGCGGTCAGTACTTGGGTGGGTGACTACCTGGGAACACAGCGTGCCGTTGGCATTCACAAATTTGGGACATGAATGGCCGAGTGTTCTGGCGCTCTGGCGTGCCACAGGGTTCGGGTTCGAATCTGGCGGTGCCATGGATGTTTGTAGTGGTTCGAATCCACTTTAAGCCGTAGGTCCCGGTCTCCTATGACTGTAAGAGCGTCACGGAGCCAAAGTCAGACTTCTACCTACGGGTGCTCAATCACAACAGAAGCTGCTTCCTTCCCCTTCAATCATGAGTACGTATGAGCTCGTGGGCTTGGCCAGCCAAGTGGGATAAGAAATAACAAACAATACGTTTTTTAAGAAGTACGAATTTCAAAAATATTTGTAAAATAATAACATTTTTTAATCTCTTAATTTTTATGATGTATTATGTAATATTTGATATTTTAATATTTAAAAGCGCATATAAATCAAATTTCATATTTATAAATGTAAATAAAATTACATTAAATTTTTAGGTTACAGATTTAATGTTTAAAATTTTGTTTACCTTAATTTTTTTGAAAATAGTGATTTATTGTAAAATACCAATAACGTAATAATTTTCTCCCTTTTAAAATAATCATGCATCTTTGCTATTTTATTTTTTACTTGTATTGGACATTTTCTAATAAAATATTGATTTTCGTTTATAATTCTTATTTTTTTAAGGTCTTTAACTAATATACCCTCAGAAATCTAAGAATTCTTTTGAATTTCTCTAAAAAAAAAAAAAAGGATCAATATTTTCAAAGATAAATTTTTCTTTTCCCAAATATGAGTCTCCTATAAATTCAGGAGTTTTTTCAGTTTCATATAAAGGATGGCCCTCCTTTTGAATCAAATTACTAAAAATATTCAGTCAATTTTACCTGTTAATATTATATGATGATGTCGATATGGGTGCCAATATTTTTTTTCTTTCTAATGCAGCTGACAAGCTGTTAGACAATTGTATTTGATGCCTTAAGGCAAGTGCTGCACAGATATTACTCACTTTTCACTACCCAGGGTGCGCGTGTAACTTGAAGATAAGCCACTGACGCGGTGTAACATTGCCCCTTCAACGCGATCCTGTTAGGACCGGGACCTACAGTTTAAAGTGGATTCCGAACCACTAGAAATATCCATGGGCAAGCCGGGATTTGAACCCGAAACCTGTAGTACCGAGCGCCAGAGCCAGCCACTCGGCCATCAGGCCCCTGGGGCCAATATATGTTTATAAATATTTTTTGTATTAGTGTAAAATTGTTTGTAATCATTATATAATTCACGTATTGGGATGATATATTCTATGTTTTATGGGAATTAATAATTCATTTAAGTTCAGTGAACATTTTTTTAGTTTTTCATCATGCCTGGTCTGATTTTAGGCAGCACAGTTAGCTGGTAGGAGGGTACAGGTTTGAAGGCCAAATAGCATCTATTACAGTCACTAATTTCAGAAATGATGAGAATTGATGATTTGACAGCTTTTGTAAAAAGCCTCACATCGACAAAAGCTTGATAATTACTCTTAAAAGTCTTCTTCGATTGAAAATGCAATCTCTCCATCGTTCGTCGGGCCATTCATAAATATAAGAGACCCTAAAATCTCTATTTTATAACAAACACAAAAATATATTTAAACCTTTAAAGAATAAAAAATAAATTTTTTTTTTAATTATTTAAATTATAAAAAATATTATTTAATTTTAATCAACCAGAAACCTATTTCTTTCAATTTTCTCATAAGCTAATATTTTCAATAATTAATAATTAATTAATAATTTGTATTAGTTAATAATTTATTTAACTAATAATTTAATTAACACTTTTTTTCTCAAATTTAAACTAATCTTGCAGAATATTTTCAAAAATTTTGTACTTTTTGATAAAGGATATACTACTTGTTGCCAAACACATATCTTGGCAAAAAATCTAATTAAAGAGAGGAATGGCAGTCCTAACAGCATATAGTGTCACTGTTGTTAAATTAAACATTTTATCACATTTAGCAATGTAGAGCACAATTATGATTGATATTCCATTAACTGAAAAATATCCAATTTCTTAAAACTTCAGCAAATATATCTTGTTCAAATATTCAATCGTTCATAAAATACTTTTTATTCATCCACTCAAGTTCAAATACATTTTTTTGAATTTGTAGTTTATGACACTTTATGCTAATACTGTTTTTTTAAATATTAATTCAGTAATAAAATTTAATTAATTAAGTTTAGTTTTTTTAGATTTAAATTGTATGTATCTACCAATAGATGGCGCCAGATAAAATTAAAAAAATTATTAATTAAGGACTTTCTGCAATACAGTGAAAAATAAGTAGGAAATGTAAAAGGATAAGTTAAAAAATTTTTTTTATATATATTACTTGTTTTCAAATTTATTAGTTATAATAAAAATAAAACTAGGTCAAATTTTAGTCAAAAATATTAAATGTGTTAAAAAAATAATTTTTTTTAAACAAAATCACTTTTCATGCCAAATAATTTTGTAGTGAAACAGAATATATTTTATGATGTTTCAATCACTAGGAACATGATAATAAACATCCATCAAATTCTATCCTATTTCAGAACAAGTACTTATTCAATATAGGCTCTGACGATTTATCATTTTCTAATTACTTGAAGGATGAAGTTTCGAATTACTTATTTTGAGGTTCTGATTTTTTTAATACACTTGTAAACATTAGATGAGTGACAAGTTAATTAAAGGGACCACGATCAAATAACAGCGTAGTGTTTTTTTTTTAAATTAGACTCTGGGAGTTAAAGAATTCATTTAGCAACTAAAATCATAATTTAATTTGATTCTCTGATATTCATCTTTAAAGTTGGTAACAGTGAAATTAAAAACCAAAATTCCTGCATAAAAACAGAGTTCAAAATATTAGTTTATGTTGTTTTGGAATCTCTACTACAAATTAATTTATTTAAAATATTTATTTTAAAAACAATAATTAAAAGATTGTATCGGTACAAAGTGATTCAGCGGTCATGGGACAAACTTTAAAGATAGTATAGCGTACTAAAAACATACTTTTTTTTGTTCAGAAGTGTATGATGTGACAAGGGGGAGGTGACTGTTGATGAACGAATACACTTTCAAACAATTTTTGCAACAAGCAGGCACAATGTGCCAGCTGATACTTGAGTTTGGCTCTCTAGTTGGCAACCTCATACACACTAATTTATTCTTATTCTATTTATTCTTATTCTAATTTATTCTTATTCCACCGTGTTTTCATTTACGAGACATCAGTTGATTTAACTGAGAACCTCCTTGTTCGAATATCCATTGCGGCTGCAAGAGTATGTAAACTGCCTGCCATCTTTGGAAGTGATTGCCAATAACCCTTCCTACGTTACCAAGCATGTATTATTGTTGGTGGATGCAATTTCGAGCATGTACTGTAAAAGTTGAATCAAAGAAACACTTTGCAATGATGTTGTAAATAAACAACGGTCTCTTTTGTCTTTCATGTGTTCGTGTCTCAACGCGTCAATTGAGACCATACATTTTTATTCCTACGTCGGGACGAAGGTCATATCTGCCATGAGCCCTCTGACAGCCCGATAAAAAAAAAAAAAGCCTTGTTATAAAAGTTGTCTGGAGAACAGTTCATAAAAGAGGGTGCAGGATAACTTGTCAAATGTGTAAAATCCATAAAAATGCCTGAAGAATACAAGACACAGTCAGGAATATTGGCTACTCCGATACGGCAAAGGTGTCCTTGTAAAAAGTCGTGCCCGGTCAAAAGTCTCTAAAATTTGCAGTAAAAACAGAGCGAGGGAAGTCCATGAGAAGGGGGAAATGAATTCTAGACCTTATCCGTCACAACTTCAACACGATCATTTCGGAGGGACATCTTGTTTTAAAATAAGAATATTCTAACAGAAGGATGCTTCATCATAATATTCTGACAGATATGTTATTTTCACTGTTAAAAGATGTTCCTATGTATAATAAAGAAATATGATATTTCATTTTATATTCTTCAGAAAGGATTGCAACGTAGATCTACCTCCTCGTGATGCACTCCGGGCAACGTCTGATACGGCAAAATGATCTACAAATACAGCCTTCAGTCTGGCTCTCAGTGTAAGTTTCCTAGAGTTCTGCAGTGGAACGCAGGGGGCTTCTCCCAAAACAAGTGAGATGACCATTAAAAAGACCCTTAGGTGCCCCTTCTTTGAGGATGTTGCCGATAGAAACAGTCACAAGTCCTGGTATCCCTGAATGACCTAGAGAAAATTGATGACATTGCTACGGTTTTCTGTGGTCACAATTGTTTCCACAAGCACCTTCACAGAATCAGACTGACTCCCGACCCTATCTGTCTCCTGTGTGATAACCAAGAAGAAATGGATATGTCTCACCTTGCTCCTGTTTCTTTATGAAAGCGTTATTGGATTGCTAGACTTAAGTGGATGGATTAACTTATGTCATTTGTTTCTGTCTTGTTCTTTGTATTTATTTTTTTAGTGATATCTGTTAACCTGTAAACCTGTCATTGGAACTAAACAAAACGTACTTCAGAAATTTTATTACTTTTCTAAGCCATACACTTTAATACGAGACTAGACTAAGTATCAGCGATGTAGTTAGAATGGGCAAGGCTTTCAGAATGCCTTTTTAGTTGCCTCTTGGCAAGAAATTTTGGATGCCAAATTAAAAAATGCCCAATAGGAATAAATTTGCAAACTCTTTTGCAATTTATAATAGTTCACAAAACACATACATAAAAATTCTGTAGCAATCGGAAGGAGTCAGCGATGATTAATGGATAGAAGATGTAACCGCCTATTATAGTAAGATGATTAAACGATTTTATATCAAAAACAGATTTCCTGAAATAATACGAGTTTACAGGCGAATACAATTTCGCATATAATATTTTGCGATACAGGGGAATAATCACCAGAAAATTTAGAAGCCTCATTTTGTTTTCCGTAAGTCGTTATGAAAACTTACTCTAAAAGTATATACTTAAAAAATAAATTCTGATCACAACGTCCAAAAGTGAAAAATAATTAAATAATTTATTATAATTATTGTTATAATTATATAATTTATTATAATTATTATTATAATAGTTTCTCTTGCTATTCTTGTTTTATTGGACTACTAGTACCTATGGAGTAACAAAAATAATCTACAGTTGTTGTTTCTAGAATTTCCTAGCAATTTCAATAAATGTAGATAAGTGGGGATTAAAACTATTATGCGCGTTTATAATATTTAACTGCTACTAAATTGTGATCAAACAAGCAAATATATTATTTTATTAGTTTTTAAAAACTCATTTGATTTTCAGTTTTATATGCAGAAAACAACAATACAGTATTTGTTTTTAAAAAATCATTGTAATGTTAATAATGCAAATAGAATCACAGTAATATCGTTCTTGGATAAAAATAAAGGAATTATATAATTATTTGAAATAATTGATTATTAAATGTGGTATGATGGCCGAGTGACTAGTGCTCGGTGCCACAGGTTTCGGGTTCGAGTCCTGGCAGAGACATAGATGCTTGTAGTGGTTCAGAATCCATTTTAAATCATAAGTCCCGGTCTAACATGATTATATGGTCGTAATGTTGACAACCCCACTCCGTGAAAAGAAAGCATCCATTGTCTTGAAATCTGTCAGCAGGGAGACAGCCTTGGCTCACCATGGGTCTGTTGCGCAAATGAAGAAGATTGATTTTGTTTTGTTTGTGCTCTACGATCATTTTGTGCACACTTTATGCTAAACAGACGGGACCTACAATTTAGCGTAGGATCACCGCCAGAATTTAAACCTGAAGCCTATTTGAACCACCAAAGAGCTCTAGCCAATTGGCCATCTGGCCGTCCAACGAAGAAGAGATAATTAAATAAAAATTGCAATTAAATAATTGAGACACTTTCCCTTGAATTAAATAACAATTTATTATTTTCTTTCCTTGTAATAACCGTAAAAGTTTTGCCTAATTCTATGATAAAACAACACAATACAATTACTCGTTATTATTCCAAAAACATTTGTCATTAAATTATTTATAGTATATATTAAGAATTAATTTACTCTAATACTAATTTATTGTGCAATATTATCTTTAATTGATTTCAATGAATTTTGACATTTTGGGATAACAAACAATCGGTTTAGCCCCAACCAGGTAATTTGACCTGTGAGATGGCCATCTTGAATGCAATGGGGAACATGGTGGTGATAATGGTTACCAATTCTGCCTTCACTCTTTCTCTGACTCGTTCTTCTACTGCGTTGTACACAGGTTGGAACAAACCTAAGTTCGAAAATCTAATATTTACATCACCAAATTTCGTTATCTCAAACAATTTCAAATTACCATTTAAACTGGAGGGAACTCCAGATATCACAGATCTCGCATGGCTTTCATTTACATATCCAGTCACTTGGAAAGGTATTGGCAATGGTATCTGATCAAGTCTAGCTTTGCCATCATAGACAATGTCCATACCATGAAAGTTGAGGCCGCATTCTAGCTGCATTTCTTTGAGGATAGTCTCCGGCCACTGACATTCTCCAAGTCTCTTGATTCGAGACAAGCCATTGAATATCCCGTTCATAAAATTCACTTTTCCCGATATTGGAATGAATCCGAGCTCGTATTTAAAAGGAATTTCGAAGTCTGGTAATGGTGCCGGATCGAGATTCATGGTCTTTATTTCTTTTTCGAGTGGCCCATAGATGATGCTGTCCAGATACTGGTCTGCAATCGAGTTGGAAAATGCTGTGTCTGTATAACAATAAGGTAAATTGGTCAGTAAGGGATGTTTGATGATATAAAAATTTAGAATAAGGGACAACGGAAATTCATTGCTCTAATAAGAATAAGAATGAAAATAACCCTTATGGTGTTTTTTGCGTTGATTAGACTATTTTATGTATTTTACACATTATATATGATAAATCTTATTTATTTTTATATTTATTGTATAAATGCAAAGAAAGATACTAAAAGTAAATGAAATATTAAATTTATTGCAAGATCAATCCGAGCAGACCCATCACAAAAATTTATTTATTTATTTTACCCCTCTGAAATAAGTATTATTATTTCATTCATTATACAACAATGTTTTTTTTTTCATTGCTTTTAGCATCATTAAAATTTAATATAGAGTCTTCAGTTTTATTTTATATGCTCATTATATTAGTTTATTATTAGTTTTATTGCATATTCTCATAGTTTTATTTCATATTTGGTAAACAGAAACGTTCAAATTATTATAATCAGGGTGCATTCAATAAATCTAGCAATACCTTTCTCTGGGGATACCATTATACTAGTTTATTATTTCATATTTGACACACAGAGGGGTTCAAACTATTATGTTCCAAGTGCATTAAATAATAAATTTCTTAAAATCTACGTAGGACATGATAGTATAAAAGATTTATTTTAACCTGCGCCATTCGTCATTGATATAATAAATAATAGTACATTTTGTGTTATTTAGGAAGCAACATTCAAGAATAGCCTATTATATTATATTGACAAGAAAAATATACTTTCTAAGGTTAAACTATGTTACCCTCAAGAAAATCAATAAAAACATTCATGGTCCTACGATAGTATAGCAAGTTGCCAAATATATATCCGTTTGTCTTTATAATGGTGGAAAATCCATACTGTCATTTCACTGAAGAATTATGAAATAGCCCAGTCTCTCTGACAAATTAAACCGTTAAAAGGTCAGTAAAGTTATTTGTCTTGATGATCAATATACTATACTGTTTTTAAAAAATAAAACAGTACAGATGATATTATTCATTTTTAATTAACGTTAATTAATTTTCTTTGCTTAATTTAATGTAGTAGTTATGTTTTTAAAAAAGTGAGAAAAAGTTATATATCCACTTTTTATTTTTTATTTATTTTTTTTCTAATGCAGCTGGCAAACATTTAGACACTTGGTCTTGGATGCCTTGAAAGCGCTGCACATATTTATATACATCTAAAAAACATTTAATATTTTAGATGTTTACTATATCTGACAGACACGGATATTTATTATTATTATTCATTATTTGTAACATCAATTTCTCGTTTTAAATAAATACCTTTTCAGTTACTTTTTTCTTTTACAAATATTTTAATATATTAAAAATATTAAAAAATTATTTCACTAAGATTTAATTGAATTAACTTGACTTGACTTGACTAGGTGTTTATTGAGTTAATAATGGCTGTTTTAACAATAACTGGCGAAAAAAATTTAAGCAAAAAAGATGTGAAAATTAAAATATTTTACTTTGTAAAAAAAAAACCCAGTAAAAATGATTATTTACAATAAAATTATAAAATTTTATTTTAAACCACAATCTGCACTGCAAAAAAAAATCCTTTTTATGCATTATTGCTCCTAATTCAAGGATTCTTTCTAATAGAATGTCAGAGATCACTAATAAATTGTTAATTATAAGACAGATGCTGGCCAAACATTCCGCACAGTTGTCACAACCTAGCAACAAGCTGTTGATGCCATCTCAAATGAGCAAAGATTAAATACCAGTTTTAGTTGTCTTAGCAATAGCATGGTGGAATACCTTTTCAATTGAGAGAACCTAATTACATGAGAAAAGGAATAATTTTCTTTGCGAATTACATCAAACGTTTATTTTTACGAAAATTAAAATTCTCTTTTATTTCTGGTATTCATAATTTATATATCGCTCCGAAAAGGTACGATGTAAAAAAAAAGCAAAAAATATTAAGCTTCACAATATTACATGAAACTGATTTTAGACTGTTGCATATAGAAAAACCCTGAATTTTAAAAAAAACTTTTATAATTTATAAACAAAACTTATATAAAAACCAGAAAAAAAAGAAATCAAAAGCAATTGCAACACTTGGAAATTAAATAATTAATCATAAATTAAAAATTTATTTTATTAACTTAATATTTTATAATTTACTTATTTATTAATTCAATATTTAAATTATTGTTATTAATTATATTATTTAATTTATTAATTGAATATTTATTATAATGTTTAAATAAATCCTATATAAATACCAGAAAAATAAATCAAAAACTATTGCAACAGCTGGAAATTAAATATTCAATTCATAAATCGAAAATTTATAATTTGGTTAAATTGGTTTTAATAATAAATTGAATATAATATATAATATATATATATAATATATATATAATTATATATATATATATATATATATATATATATTATAATTTAATAAATTAATAAAATAATAATTAATTATTATAAATTGAATTTCTGCAATATTTATATTATAAATTGGTTTTTTGTAATATTTACATTATAAATTGGTTTTTAAAAATGTTTAGTTTTAAATTTTGTTTTTTAAGGATATCTCAGAATACATAGTTATTCTGCGTTGTACTCCCTCTAAATCAATTAAATCCTGATATAGTTATAGTAAAATACATTAACATAAATAATTTTAAGATTATGATGTTAAAAATAGAAGATTATTTCCATTACTATTTATACTGTATCTGAAATACTATAACATTTACTTTTAAACAGTTAATTAGAAATCTACATTTATTCTCCTATAGACAAAAAAAATGAAAAAAACTATTTAACAAAATAAAATTTATTTAAATTATGCGTTAAACATATCCAAACAGAAAAGAATATTCTCTGAGCAGAAACATAATAATGTTTAAATTTTTCATTTTTAGTGATTGTGTTTTATCTTTTAAAAATAAAAAATAGCAATACAAATAAAATTAAAACGAAATCAAATTTTATTTCAATTACTGATAAATTAGTTTAAATATTCATTATTTTTGTGTTTATTCAATAATAAATTTTTCATTATTTATTAATGTAAGTTAAGAATGATGAGTTTCCCAATTTAGCCAAATCACTGTTTGTTATTTATAACTAATAAAACTAAATATTAAATAATCCGCCTAACATAATATTCATAAAAATAAAATATATTTTCCTGTTTTTCATTTATTTTCGATTGATTGAATACAAAAACATTATTATTAAACTTGTGACGAGCTATTAAATACAAGATTAAAAAAATATTTTTTAAAATACTTTGTAAGCAGGTTTTTATTGGTTAAGTAAAATCAGTGAATAAAAAAAGAAAACTTCCTTCAAATTCTCCAATAGAATTTCTAGAAAGTTTTGTTTCTGTTTCAATAGAATTTGTTCAAATTCTCCAATGAGAACTTCTATACATTTTTTAGAAATAAATAATTTGACTATTGGCAAAAATTCATTTTACATAATCAGTACACTACATAAATTTAAAACTTTTGTAAAAAGTAAAAATAAAGTTTCAAAATACTTCACTTACCAAGTATAAATGCAGTAGCTAGCAAATAAATCAACATATTGAAATTTAGGCAGATTGATAGCTGTCAGTCTATTGTACTTTTCCTTCCAGGAAGTTTGTCTTAAATGCGGGGTGAACTTATTTTCTGATCATTGGTTAAATAAAAAGCAGCTGCCTTGGCCCAAAAGATAACCTTATAATTTGTATTCATAAGTACAAGTATAAAAAATAAGCGGGTTTTATTTCTAGATTGCAGGGAGATAAAATCATTAAATAATATTTCAGTTACATAACCATTTCTTTATCAAACACACACAATTATTTAATGATAAAAAAATTACGTTACATTTTTCATTTGAAATTTAGTATTTCATCAGAAATATATGATAGCTAATATATTCGAGATGAAAGTTCTGAGGTAAATAATAAAATTATAACTAAATAAGATATCATCCTGCAGATATAAACAGAAATTGTGTATTGTCGGTTGTGTGCCAAAATAATAATAAAGCTATTATGATGTCAGGATAGATATAATTCATTAGATTTCCATAAGCCAAAGGAATATGAATCTTCAATTTCCCTTGAGGAACCTATAAGCAGAAGATAAACGAAACTTCAAGCTGTCAACTCATTCAAACACATTAATTTATTAGATTTCCATAGGCCAAAGGAAGACGTAGCTTTAATTTTCCTTGAGAACCTATAAACATAAGATAAACGAATCTTCAAGCTGTTAACATATTTATATTGGCGAATCCTGTCATATAAACATCATCTCCAAAATGTGTTATCGGGAGGGAAAGTAATGCTTTCAATGTCAATTTCTAAAGCTCAGTTACCAATTTTACCAATAAAACAAATTTCTCGACAAACAAATATTGTTTGTCAATGAAAATGAGGACTCCAATAGTATTAACACACATCAAGTGATCTGACAGTCAAGTGACAGTTGTAGCATTTTTTTCTCACGAGAAGAGTTTTGGCATTTCGTTCCCAGGATAGAAGAATTTTTTTAACAAGTACATAATATCCTGGCACTCAAATTTAACAGATAAGTAGTATAATTGATTGTTAAATTACATGCAATTAGTGTTTTGTACTAATGAGAACAACCTGTCGCTCAAATTTGATAGCAGATATCCAGTGTCATGGATAATGAGGACTCAGGAAATTGGCGATTATCTGTGCGACCCTTACAGATAGAAATAATTACAGATGGAATATGGACGACACCATGAGTTGTTGGATCGTGATTGGTGATAGAACATGGGCTGAGAATGTGTCTACTCCAATGAGAAGTGAGGAAAGCTGTCCCCCCCCTTGACTGATTTTCTTAAAGGGTGTTTTTTTTATGAAGAAAGAGGAGAGTTCTGCCATGAGTCGATAAAAGTGTTGTCTTTTTCTCTGAAGGGACTGAAGAGGCCGGAGTTTTGCTATTTTCAAACTGAGAGCTCCTAATGGTTTCGTGTGATAATTAAGGTCTGCCGCAGACCTGGTGAAATAGTTTCGTTGTAGACTCGAGAACTCTGAAAATCTCCGTCCTTGGAGTGAACTGCACTTGTGAATCAAATTATCTTTAATTTTCCATTTTTTTTTTTTTTTTGTTAATAGAGTTCTGTATATATGTATATATAATGTTTGTAAATAACAAATTAAAGTGTTCCCATGAACATGAAAGTGGCCTCTTTTGGAAGCCGTTATAGGTCCAGTATAGGCCGAGACGTTACACTGTCAATATGAAATTCTTTGTCACAATCCCTATTTATTCTACTCGTGTTTGAAACACTGAATTGCAACACAAGACAACAGCGAAGCCATTCGAAAACAGCCTAAAACAAAATACCATTGTCTGCACATTAAAGAAAAAAAATTCTTGTTCGACAACGACTTTTCTATACAAAAAGTATATTAGAAAAAAAATATTGTGTTTTCGAGAAAAAGATTTCTTTTTTTTTTCTTCTTTAGAAGTACGTAGGGAAGCAGAAACATTATTTCTTACAAAATGTCAGAATTTACATTCAGAAATGAGAACTTGGAAAGTTTGATCTATCGGTTTGTTCGAAAGAATTGAAGTTGGGAATTCATTGTGAAATCTTATTCGATCCATCATTTCGATCAAATATTGAAAGCAAATATTTGCAGTTGGAAAAAATGAAAGCTGCATTTAAAAGCATTTATTTATTTTTGTATTATTTTATTTTAAAAAGGAAGCTGAAGATATATTTCATTTTAATTAATTTTGGTTCGTCTGTTACATGCATCAAAATTTATTTTCGTTCGTTATCAGTCTTAAAGAAGCATATTTGCATATTTAATCTAATATTCGATAATCTTACAACATTATGAATATAAATAGCATAATTTATTTATTTTTCTAATTGAATTTTTATTTACAGGCTTCACAGTTGAGAAATATAAAAAATTCTTAGTTATTAATTTTTAAGATGTTTTTAATTCAACGAATCTTTCAATAAAAATATTTTTTTCACCACTTTTCTTTTTCTATGATCTTTCAAAGAGATAAATAAGTGCATTTATTAGATCAATAAATAAGCATGCATTAAAATAATTGGATTCGTACAAATCTATCATTTTTACTGAAAAACTAAATTAATAAAAACAGATGGTGGCAAAACAAGGTGATTGAATTTAAATTGTAGTTTTTTTTTATTAAAAAATATATTTATCTTAATAACTTTTAAAAATCTTTTTAAAATTCTGTTTTAAATTCTTATCAGAAATTAAATGTCAAAATAATATCTTACCTGAAATAAAAAAACAGAATTGTGTCTCCATTAAGGCCTTTTATGGATTAAGTAATCTTTTAAAAGTTCATATGCAGAAAAAACTAAATTCTTGTTATATAAAACCCTTATTAGACCTATTTTGGTCTATAAAACATGTACTTTGGCAAGATCTGATGAGGCCCATTTGAATATATTTGAGCGGAAGATTTTAAGGGCTATTGTTGGAGGTGTTAGGGAAAGTGATTGTTGGAGAAGACGGTGCAAAGCAGAAATTTATAAATGCTATAAAGACCCAGATGTTAAAAATTTATTAAGATCAATAGATTAAACTGAGCTGTACATGTATTTAGAATGAAGGATTTAAACCCTGTAAAACGGCTCGTTTTTAGCACAGCCACAGGGACAAGGGGGAAGAGGCCGACCCAAGTTGAGATGGATAGACGCCGTTGAAAAAGATTTTGCTGTACTAAAGGTTAAGAACTGAAGGACCCTTGTCACCCAGGGGGAATGCATGGAGATCTCTTCAAAGGAAAGCTTTGGCCCCCATGGGCTGTCTTGCTATTGATAATAATGATAGTAACTTTTATCTAGTAGTGATAGTAGTTTTCTGAAAATGTGATTGTATGGCATTTTTTAATCTGTAAGATGAATATATTATCCATATTAAAAGTATAATATAACTAATTATTATAATATAATTAAATAGTAATTTATCTCAAAAAAAAATTTGTTATCATTCAGTAGGCAGTCAGTTTATCTTTGAAGTATTTTTTTTTCTTTTCAATATTTAAAGATTATATTCAGAAAAACCATCAGCGACTGCTGAACACACATCATCTACAATTGAAATTATTTTCCGTGGTTATCGTAACAAAAAAAACTATGATCATATTACCAGATCATTTTCTCAATAACATTTAAATAGTTAACATTCAATCAAGCAAAAATCGCGTAGAAATTTTAATTTTTCTTTTTAAAATATCAAAAGAGAATTTGAAAGGTTTAATTAATGCATTACATTTAAAAATGCAATCTTTTTCTATAGTTCTTTTTCTGTAGCTAAATGTAGTAGTATTTTTCTTTCTTTTCAATGGGAGAAGAAGAATTTGAAGTGTTGTAACCATGATTCTTCCTACCTAATGGCAAGAGCGCCCCCGTAGAGTTCAGGAGAAATGGTCAATTGGTCTGTAGACTCACCTGGAGAGGAAGTATCTTTACCGCACCCTGCATATACCTGAATATCGTGTTTTCGGCTTAGAAGTGGAATCCTTCCAAGAATCTATAATTATATGTCTTTAAATGTGGTGTCTAATTGCATGCTTGTGGTGTTTGTGGAGTGCCAATAAGGCTGTGTATTCTCCAACCTGCGTCTCTCAAACAAGTATATCAACCCAACCACACCCAGTTATTCAGTTAGTCACTGCAGGGTTTAATTAATACCACAACTTTAAAAATGTAGTCTTTTTCTATAGTTCTTTCTCTATGTCTGAATACAGTAATTTTCTTTTTCAAAATATCAAAAGAGGAATTTTAGAACTTAATTAATCCATTACGTTAAAAATATAGTTATTTTTTTTATTGAAGCTGAAAACTTTTCTAATGTTTACATCAATGAAGATTTATATTCAAAAGAATCCATTAATCACAATCTAGCATGAATCGATATACTTGATATCTGCAGTTACAATTCCATACCACGATCATAGTCCCTTTCCTAGACTATTTCCAGAATCACATTTAAAGAATCATCTTCGGAACAAAAAGAAGGACCACGTGGCTAGTTCAATCCTCCCTTTTCACCAATGCCAAGAAAGCGATCTCACAAAAGGCAAGATAAATCACGTTCTGATTAACCAAGAGAATCACTCACGCAGCACCCAATCCTTTCCATTACCCTTGCAAATAAATCGAAAATGAGCTTTCGAATGTTCTAATGCACCCTTCCAATTCGAAATGAGTGCAGAAATCACGAAGAATGGCTTCAGTGCCAGGGCCGTGATTGATGAGGTACTTCCGATCAATAACTCCTTACCTCAGGAACAGGCCCTAACCTACTTTTCCTTGAAGGAATATTGCTGCGACGTCCCGGAATATTTTTCCCTTTTCATCTCGTCTTCTTCTTCCCTTCATTTCCCTCGCAGATACAGTGTGAAGGGAAGGGGAAATATATTACTTGCGAGGAAATGGAACCACATTTTTCGACTCATCTGACTCTGATTGCGCGGGGAAAAAGAGGATTGGACGAAGGGGGAAAAAAAGGGGGCTTCGGATTTACAAACTTTTACTTCAGTTCACCCGATCTGAGAATTGGTGTATTGGTGAAATTCGAAATTAAAATATATATATTTATTTTAGTTTTTATTTGAGGAATAGAGAATAAATATTTTTATTGCACATTTGCAAGTTCAACAACTTCGTTTAACGTTTGACTAAAGTGTATTTTAAAACCAACATTTTGGGGAGTCAATGTTCCATCCATTCCTTCAAATCTTATGGAACGACATTTCAGTGTATAAAATTTAACGTAGTACTTTCTTCGAAAGTTGAAATTGAAAAAAAATTTGCAGATTTTAGGAACAATATGGTTTGAACGTTGACATAAAATTCAAAAATATATTTTTCAACATTTTGGGAAGTCAATCTTCCATTCAGTCTAAATAGTTTGTAGGTATATCTTCTTCTTATCTTCGGCTTAAAAGATCTTCAACTTGTATTGTATGTCTTTAAATATGTTAATAGGTTTTGAATGATGTGTGTGATGTTTATCTATCTAAATAGCTGAGTGATCTTAACTTGAATCCTTTGTTACTAAACTTGGTTTTATTCAACCCAACGAATTCAGTCCCACTACAAACCCATTACATTAAAAATGTAGGCCACTGTAAAAGGTTCCAACTGTAAACTGCTGTATGAAATATAATATATGAATCTATTTTTACATTATCAATGAGCCACAAATTGGTTAGGTAGATCCGATTGAACTGGAAGAATTAAAATCTCCTACAGTGCTAACCAATTCCAGTAAGTCCAAAATTAAAAGGCTTGTGATCATAAGACTAGAGAGGAATATTGAGTACATGAAGTTTAGACAAAAAATATAGATAATCTATTTACAACTTATAGATAATGTCAATTAACGACTTATAGATAGTGTCAATTTACGACTTATAGATAGTGTTAATTAGGTTAGGTAAATCTTTCGATTCCTGGGAGTATTAAAATATCTTACAGTGCTAGCCAATCCCAGTCAATCTAGTTATACATCCAAATTTCAAAGGCTTGTTCATTGTCCAGGAAAGAGATGGACATCGGAATATGTGAATTCATCTCGTCTTCTTCTTCCCTTCATTTTCCTCGCAGATACAGTGTGAAGGGAAGGGGAAATATATTACTTGCGAGGAAATGGAACCGCATTTTTCGACTCATCTGGCTCTGAATGCGCGGGGAGAAAAGAGGATTGGACGAAGGGGGAAAAAATAGAAAGTTTCGATTTACCAAACTTTTACTTCAGTTCACCGATCAGAGAATTGGTGAATTTCGAAATTAAAATACAGTTTTTTTTTTTCAATTGAGGAATAGAACATAAATATCTTTATTACAGATTTGCAATTTCAACAACACCGTTTAACGTTTCATTTAAGAATATTTTAAAATCAACATTTTGGGGAGTCAATGTTCCATCCATTCCTTCAGATCTTATGGAAATATATTTCAGTGTATAAATTTATCGTGTACTTACTGGAAGTTGTCCTAGTTCCCTTTTTTATTGTCGTTGAAATTTGAAAAAGTTCCATTTCAAATCCAAGTAAATAGTTTGTAGGTGTATAAAATCAAAATCCTTCATTTAAAAAAAATAGCTCGCGTCAAACTTTCAAATTATATTATATAACAGAAAGATCCTCAATTTGTATTGTATACTGTTGGACTGTTGGTATACGTTGGACTTAAGAATTCGCCAAGTATATTTTAAAATTAACATTTTGGGCGGTCAATGTTCCATCCATTTTTTCAAATCTTAAGGAATGACATTTATGTGTATAAATTTATCGCGTACTTACTCGACATAGAAGTAGGAACTGTTCTTAGGACTTGTTGAAATTCGAAAAAGTTCCATTTCAAAAACTCGCAAATAGTTTGTACTTATTCGTAGACATAGGAACTTTTCTTAGGACATGTTGAAATTCAAAAAGTTCCATTTCAAAAACCCGTAAATAGTTAGAACTTTCGACGTAGACATAGGAACTGTTCTTAGGACATTGAAATTTGAAAAGTTCCATTTCAAAAACCCTTAAATAGTTTGTACTTACTCGACGTAGACATAGGAACTGTACTTAGGACATTGAAATTGAAAAAGTTCCATTTCAAAAACCCGTAAATAGTTTGTACTTATTCGACGTAGACATAGGAACTATTCTTAGGACATTGAATGACAAGTAATGTGTTGTTACCTATGGCTTTTAATGGAACTCTAAACACCTACGAAAAATTAATATAGACCATTGTAAAATCTTCAAGTACAAACTGCTCTATGATATAAGAATCTATTTACATTATCAGATGCTAAAAATCCAATTCCTGGAGAGGGTAAAATATCCTACAGTGCTAACCAATTCCAGTCAGTCAAATTTAAAAAGAAACAAGTGATCGTCCCGACATGAGATGAATACCGAAGTACATGAATTTTTACGGTAAAAAATAAAGATCTTATCAATTTACAACTTCCACAAATAATGCATCAATTAACGTCTTATATACAATTTACAAACTTACATCGATTGATAATTATTAAGGTTGGGTAGATCAAATTCCTGAGTATAATAAAACCACTTACTACACTTCTACAACAATTCCAGT
>BPLR01006851.1:0-27853 GCA_021605095.1 Caerostris extrusa
ATTACGATAATCAGTTAGAATTGATTGTTTGACGCAAACAATTCGTTTTAATGAATGGATGAAGTGAACTTTAAATTTATACCATTTGTAAATAATATGTAAAATCTAATAAACAATTAGTGTTTACTATAATCTCTGGATCAGCAATTTGAACGTCTATCCAGTATTGTTGCTTGAAAAACGTATCAATAATGATTCTAAAACTGATATGCTGATATGAAATAAAACAGGAGAAAACTGTAAAGAACATTTAACTCAACCGGAAGAAAATGAACTTTGTTTTCTAGGGAAATGAATTACTGAAATAATAACAAAGCGAAGAGAAATAATGGAGTTTTTTTTTTAAAATGTCTTTCTGGACGTTTATCTAAAAATATGTTTTTCAAAGAACTGTAGATATTTTCTTTCAGATGGATTTCATTAAGGCTCAAGTTCTCTCGCGTCAGCAAAGATCTAATCCGGGAGTGCAATAGCTTTCTGATCCTCCGAAAGTTTGATTTGCGGAGGTTATCGCCGGAGAATGTTGGCTGACGAAAAACTGGAGGAAGAAGCAAAAGGAAGGAGAATGTCATTCAATCAAGTTGTTAAGGTTAAGTGGAATAATATTGATTTTATTTTTGAAAACATTCGAAAATAAACTAAGTAATGCTTTCCACTTTCTGGTATAAAAGACAGTATAAGTTTTCTATGCTTGCATTTTCCATATAAATTAAAGAGTCCTTTATTTAAATAAATATGAGATGCATGATACTCATTTACACTATACATTTATGGAAGATCATTTTAAATAATGGCTTTTATGATGAGGAAGTCATTTGATTATAGTCTATATGTTAATAAATACTGGAAAATATATGATATACTGCATTAAATATAGCAAAATAACATTAAATATAACAACGTTATTTGAAATTAATTCTTTTCCACTTATATATCTAAGTTTAAATAAGATAAAACCCTTATTTTTAACACTTATTTTGTTGTTTATGCTATGAAGTTCAATTTGTGAAGTTTGGTTGTATGAGGAAGTTTATTTTTTTGCTTAAGGTCTACAATGTCATAAATCCTGGAAAATGTATTATACACTATATCAAATATAACAAAGTTATTTATCAAATTCAGTTATACCAATGGAAATAAGATGACACCCTTATTTTCACACTCATTTTGTTGTTCAGCGCCACATGAAATTAGTTATGAAAATTTGGTTGTATGAATGAAAGGTCCTATGAGGAAGCCTACTTATTTGCATGTAATCTACAATGTTAATAAATGCTGGAAAATGTATGATTTACTTACATTAAATATAACAAAGGTGGTTTTTATCAAATACAGATATATTAAAAATAAGATAATACTCCTTATTTTGTGCCTTTATGAAGTTCAGTTATGAAGTTGATTGTATGAGGAAGTCTTTTTTATTGCTTATAGTCTACAATGTTAGTAAATATCTAAAAATGAATCATACTAAATTGAATATAACAAAAATAATATTAAATATAACAAAGTTATTTATCAAATTCAGATATATAAGTGGGAATAAGACAACCTTCTTATTTTAACACTCATTTCGTTGTTTAGGCTATGAAATTCAACTGTGAAGTTATTTTATATAAATAAAAGAAGATAACACATGCAAATGATAGTTAGGGACTTCATTATCAATTTCTTCTTGAGAAATCTGTTTACTTTTTGCATCAAGTGTATTAGAGTGGCCATCGTGTTAAGCTCCGGAAATAAGGGGTTTGTTTGAATATTGATTAAAGAGATGACAAACTAAAATCTTTCATGTCTATGACGGGGAGAGAACATGAAAATCCACAGTTTGGATTGTCCTTGACATGGTCAATAGTAGGGAGAGCCAGGGATGTCTTGGTCCTCAAGATGGCATTCTTGGCAATCATGATGACAGAGGGATTCAATGTAGCAGTCCTTCCATGGCGCCCGTGAGAAAAAAAAAATTTTTAAATTAATCGAACACCAAATCTACATGAATATTTATAGTGGTTCGAATCCACTTTAAACCGTAAGTCCCTATCTTATGATCGTAGAGGCACATTAGATGGGCTTAGTGCTGACATGCATCTCTACCCAGTAAGTAAGCGTCAAGAAGCCAAATCAGACTTCTACCTACAGATTGGTACATCACAGCAGAAGCTGCCACCCTTACCATCTTAAATAAAAAACCGCATGAATACTTGGTCTTGGTCTAGATATTGCTGTCTATCAAGTGGGATAAGAAACAACATAACTTACTTCAAATTTGCAAGTTTATTGTAATTAAAAGTAATACTGTTTTCACATTCATGAAATTTATTAAAGCTTATTCTATAAGAGATTTTGCAAATTGTTTTAAACATCTTCACGGTCACAACTAATAATTTAGTTTATTTTTTCCAATTTTCATTAATCGAAAACCAAATCTACACGAATATTTATTTAATGTCAATATAAATTTCATTATTCTGAAAACTTATCAACCGAGATCGTATTTGTGCTGGAAAATAAAACAAAAAAGTATTGCACACTCACACAAAAAAATTTAATAAACGTTTCTGAATATTACTCTGCATTATTATAAATCAGAAATCAAATTACATCTCGAAAAAGATTAAAAAAAGACTATTTTGACATATTAAAAATTCATTATTTCAATATTAAAAAAAAAAGGAAACCTCGCTAACAATGGAATATAATTGATACAGGCGTAGGTAGGCACTGGAAACAAAGAATTAATTTGTTCTCTGAAAAAGAAAACACTCCCTTAATTTTTCATTCTTTCCCAATATGCATCTAGTCAGACATCCAATAATTAAAGAATGTTTGTGTCACAGCGATTTATTGGATGTTGGAGTTGTCATGGTAACCCACTCACCCATGTTGTTATTTTTGTCGCTCATCTTTACCTGTGCTGTATTTGAATTTAACAGTGGAAATTATTTCAGAGAAGCTCATGGATTCTAAGAATGGTTTTAAGAAGTAAAAGTCTTTGAAAATGAAGTCTTTTGTGTTTTGTTGTTCAGACTATAGAATACTAGGGATTAATCTTCGGTTTAGAAAAAATAATGTATTATTTTCTTTATTTTCACCTATAAAATGTAAAATTTATTGTGAATAAGCTTTCTAACACGTAAAAAATTTTTTTTGTTAAACTTTATTTTCATAAATCCCAAATTTATTTACAAATTTATTTACAAATTTATTTATTACAAATTTATTTTCATACATTAAAATATTTTAGAGTTCCTAAAAAATACATTTTTATTGAATGTTTATTGAATTTTTATAATTCATTTGAACACTTATGATTTAATTATTCGATCATTTGTATATTATTTAATATTGTTTGTATTTCATTGTTTATTACAAAAATGTTTAACATATAAATCCGGTTTTTCGGTGTAGTATTCAACGTTAAAAATTATATTTAAGTCAGTTTGTGTAATTATATTTCACACATACATACACACACACATACATACACACAAACACATACATACACACACACATACATACAGCACACACACACACACACATACATACACACACACACATACATACACACACACACAATACCCACCCACACATACAGACATACACTATATAATACACAGACACACACACACACACACACACACACACACACACACATATGTATGTATATGTATATTCAATTAATTTTATTAAACTTATTTTTGAATTCATCAGGATGGATGACTTGCTTTGATATTAATTAAGTCATCTCTTGAAGTAATTCTTTTTTCTGTTTTATGAAGCATGTGGAATCATAAAGGAGACTCATTTTCTTTCTTCTAATAGAATCATGGCGCCCATGAAGTTATTTGCTACCACTGGAGGCAATTTCCAGTAATGGAAAATAGTATTTTTTGCCACCAAAATGCCATAGATAAATAATTGAAAAGGGCTTTCTTAATAAATAATATAATTTTTAATAAAAGAATTTAAAAATAAAATGCTTAATCTAAAATGTTCATTTTTTTTAAATTTAATGGAGAAATGTATTTAATTATTAAATTTTTTGAAAAATGATTAATTAAATGATTTAAAATCAATCCATCAAAGGGATTTTATATTTAAAAGACAAAAAAGTACGAATTAACAGAATATTTGTAGCCTGTTTGTAAAATTAGTTAGAAAATGCCTTTATAATAAAAAATTAGAAAAAAATGTCAATTATATAATTTTTGAATATCCACAAAATGTTTGTTTAAAAATATTTATAATACTCTAGAATTTTCTTAATTTATTTACTATTTAATTTGAGATGCATTTCAAATTTAATAAAATAAGTTTCAAAGATTTATTTGGTAATTAAATAAAATAATTTTGGTAATTTGGTAATTAAATTAATAATTAATTAAATTATTTTATTAATACTAATAAAGTGAAATAATTTTAATTGTTGTAATCTTTTAATTACTTAATAAATCGTTTTTTATTTTAATACAATAAATAACAGAGTCATCTCAGTATGAGTTCTTCATATAATTTATAATTAGCTGCTTTATTTTCGTAGAATTTATTTTATTTCTAAACAATAATTTCAATTTTTTAATTTTAATTTTTTTCAATTTTCTATTTGCTAAGCTAAATAATTTGAAACACTATGACTAAATTATATTATTATTATTACATTAATATTACTTAATATTTATGTTTCTTTATATTTAAAGAAGAAAGACTAAAATGTTTCATTCTAAGTATTTTTCAATAAATTTTTTAATTTAAATAATTTTACTAACTAAGTACTTGTGTCGAAAAGTATGATATTAAAAAACAATAGAAGTATGTTTATTAAACATATAATTCTTTAAAAATTTTAACACAATTTTTTTAAAACTTGGCATTATATGAAGGCTTTTAATGCATATCTTAATTAAAAAGAAATTTTAGTTGATTGAAATTTGGTAGTCTTATTGCACACATCCACATTTTGCCACTTTCATCACATTTTGCCACTTTCATCCACATTTTGACACCCTCAGTCCAGTGGTAGTACCGGTTCTCCTCTTCTTACTTAATTAAGTTTGTAGATTTGCTTAATAGAGTCTGTAGATTTACTTAATAGAGTCTGTAGATTTAAGGAACAAAACACTGCCCTCCAAGTTTCTCTGGTATTTGCAAAAAATTCTTCAAATCGCTCAAATTTCAAAATCAAAAGTGTTGAAGGCATCTGTCATTTGCCTTGATGGATGAAGTCTTCAGTTTGCCATAAATTTGTCAACGACCAGTGAAGATGAATTGACTGAAAATTTTCACCATGTTATCCTTTTTTTTATCATTGAAATGTAGATTAATGAAAACGTTGAATTTTTTTATCTGATGATAAAAAGGAGGGACAATGAATATATTTTGAAATTATAGAAGTTTTTTTAGTATATTATTAAAAATTGGTTTAAACACTGAGTTTAATATGTTTTAAAACATAATTCTTTTTATTCTGAGAAAGATAAACCCTTATTTCAATTGTATACCAATTCAATTGTATACAATTTTGTACCCTTTATTTCAATTTAATACGAATACATGTAATGGATTATATATATATATTGATTATAGCATTTATTCAGTATAAGGGCGAATACATTTAAAGGCAAAAGTATAAATACAGTTTAATAAACTTGTAAGTAAGCAATCGGCATTAGCATGTGGGTGTATTGGCAATATTGACCAAACCTTTTTGGAGAGGGTAGATTTAAATCTATTTTCTTTGACTTCAATTGAAAAATTTCATTAAAATTTAGTCTATGTATAAAACATTAAAATGTTTAAAAAACAGGAAGAATTATTATTAAAAGATCGAGAAGGAGGAGGTTATTAAGTATGCTGATTTGACAATTTAAATTCCTAGATTTAGGGCATAAGCAAACACTTTATTCAAGATTTGGCTGAATAATATTGAGCATACCTACCATGCATTGAAATTCAGTTTCGAATTCATTAACAGCTTTTGTTATTATACCTGATCTATAATTGTTATTGATTTAATTGATTTCCTAACTGTGACAAGAGATTATTTCTATTTTTTTAATATTGTGAAAATTTATTCTCACATGGTAAAAGTAAAAATTTATTTATGTGTCACGTGGTTATTCTTGATGTCTGGTTTGGTTGTATTTTCATGTGTTATGTGTGTACTCTAATATTGATAAAAAAATTATTTATTCGGTAGCATAATGGCATTTTTGATTGCGACAAAAATGTGATGGCATGAAATAAAAATGTGTTTTAAAAAACGTGGAAAAGCAAACGTCTGTGCTTCAGGGTTTAAATTCACAGAAATCATCAAAACAATGTTTGATTCTTTCTAAAAATCAACGAATAATCATGTTTTTAAGATGAATTTCATCTGTGATGCCACCAATAAAGCATAAATAAAATACTGGCAATCTCAAGTTGGTAGTTGAATTAATTATAATATATAATATTGATAAAATATTGCAAAGGAAAATATTTCTAAAGGAAAACTTATGACTAATTTATGAAAATTTCTCCATTTTATTGATTCTAATATTCCTAAGGCATTGAAAATTTGATATTTCCATTTCTATTGAAAATTGATATTCCTGGTTATTGAAAATGGATATTCTTGTAATAAACAATGTTGTTCTAACTTCTGTGTCATAGGTTACCTAAGATTATTGAGTGGTAGCATATTCCTGTGGCTATTGAACTTGGGTGATGATATATTATAAAAAAAACGATTTGCTGCATAACTTAAGAAACAATATAGAGTAGTGCATTATAACAGTTCCAGTCGTTATTGCTACATTTTTATCACGCATTTGTTGTATTTTCAACAATTTCAGCATTATGACAAGGCTATGACTAAGTATTTCCTTATTCATTACAATCCAGTGAAAGAGAAAGCTTATGACTGATAAACATAAACTTGTAAAAATACTTTAATGTTGAATTATTTTTAATTACTTTTTATCTACTGTATATTTTTGGGGAAAAAAACAGAAATTATTTATTAAAAGACATATTATTTGACATAATTTCTGAATCTTACAATCTGAAAGATAAGTTGATTGTTTTTATAAATCTAAGGGCCTTATCCATATATGCTATTTGTACTTCAATAATAATCTATGAAAGAGAGCATTACCTGACTGAGAAATAAAAAAGAAGTATGGTTCAATATTGAACTATCAAAATGGTATCATGCATTATATACAATTCGTTACAACCTTGTTCATATTGTGGATCAACTTATAAAACGTAAATGCAAATGCATTGGGAGAAACAAATTATAATGCAGAAAATATAAAAATAATTTTTTTCCGTTTAATTCTATCACTGCAATTTTATTTTTATGTATTTTATTCAGTTCTATCAAAAGGTTTTACTTAAAAGAGGATACTGGCGACCTATCAAAGTTGTATTGTTGTATTGTATTGCATATAGAAATGATGTCAAGCTTATTAGACTTATGGATCCATCTTCAAAAATTCAAGTGCCCATTTATTAAAAGAAACAAATTAAAATACAGAAAAATAAAAATATTTCCCTAATCTTTTCAATTATATCATTGACTATCTTATTTTAGGTATTTTTTCAATTTCAAACGGTTGTGCTTAGCATTTTTAGTGGATAGTGATGACCTATCAAAGTTGTATTGTATTAAAGTTGTGTATTGTTGTAGTGAATTGTATATAGAAATGTCGTCAAGCTTATTGGGATCATGGATCCATCTTCAAAAATTCAAGTGACCATTTATTAAAAGGAAACAAATTAAAATATAGAAAAATAAAACCAGTCTTCTGCCCTTTTCAATTATATCATTGATTATCTCAATTTTAGTTATTTTTTCAGTTCTACCAAAAGGTTGTACTTAACTTCCTTCCCTTCAGCATCTTAGAGGATAATAATGACCTATCAAAGTTATATTGTTGTATTGTGTCAAAATTGTTTATTGTTGTATTGTATATTGAAATGCTGTCTAATTTATTGAGCTTATGGATCCATCTTCAAAAATACAACTGCCCATTTATTAAAAGAAACAAAGAAAAATAAAAAGAAAAATTAAAAGCATAAACCTATTATTTACAGTTAAATCATTGAATATCTAATTTTTAGGTATTTTTTCAATTCTACAAAAAAGGTTGTACTTAACTTCCCTTCAGTATTTTAGTGGATAATGATAACTTATCAAAATTGTGTATTGTTGTAATGTATTGTATACAGAAATGCTTTAGAGCTTATTGAGCTTATGAATCCGTCTTCAAAATGCAAGTGCAAATTTATTAAAATAAACAAATTGAAATACAGAAAAAATAAAACCAGTTCCTATTCATTTCAATTATACCATTGACTATCTAATTTTTATGTTTTTCAGTTCAACCAAAGGTTTGTACTTAATTTCCCTTCAGCCTCTTAGCGGATAATGATGACCTATTAAAGTTCTATTGTATTAAAGCTATGTATTGTTGCATTGTATCGTATAGAGAAATGCTGTAAAGCTTATTAGGCTCATGAATCTATCTTCACAAATGCAAGCGCCCATTTATTAAAAGAAACAAATTAAAATATAGAAAAAAATAAAACCAGTCCCTATTATTTTCAAATTATATCAATGCCTACCTTATTTCTGGGTATTGTTATTATTATTTCGATCAAAGAGTATTAATAAATCACAAAATTTAATTGCAAAGAATGCATAAAATACCTAATTACTCCGCGACCGCAATTACCAATTACTTGATAACATAATATCATTAATGAATGATAGATTAGATTTTCTTCAACTCGTAATTTGAAAATAACCGGATAATTAGGAAATTATTATAATTAATCGATTAACTCGATTTTCCGTAAGAGAAACTATCCTCATTATGTAGAAAATGCGAAAGTTGAGGCCGGAAATATTAACTTTTCGAAGATGATGTCATTAGTTTGAATGCCAAATAATTCTACGAAATTACTTTTCAACATTATTTTTTTTTATTTATTGTGAGAAATATTTTAGATAAGTATACAAAATACTTTTAAAGGAAGTTTGAAAATTAAATGATAAAAAAAACCTGAAACACGGTTTTAAAAATTTTCATAACTCAATTAACGGTTATATAACTGATTAGTTAGTCTTATTTAATATATAAGATAATTACGTTAGTTATTATGAAATAATGGGAAAAATAATGTTTTACATAATCTAGAAATAATAATAGAAAAAAAAAAGTATAATAATATACAAATAACACTTTGAACATTTGCATTTAATTGATTTATTTATTTTGATTTAGTATATACTCAGATGAAATGGAGATTATTATATTTATGTTTAATGATTATTTTTTGATGGTTATGATATTTATTTATGAAATAAAAGTGTTAAATAAATAATAAATTCTATATAATATAGAAAAAATAACAGGATTATAAAAAATTAGAAAACTATTTTCATATAATTCCAGGTCTAGAATTTTCAATTAATTGTGATAATTCGCTTACATTGGACAACAATATTATTTACGATAAATCTTACATAAAATTATGCTTAATTCATATTTATGATTTCTTTTCTAAAATTTTTCTTATTAACTTTTAGTTTTATCTTTTGTTAGCTTTTTTTTAACTTTGTGTTTTGTTAAATTTGTAATAATTTTTATATTTATTATATTTTTAATAACTTCTATATTTATTATATTTTTAATAATTAATTTTCTTATTAACTTGTATTTTTAAATTTTCTTAACTTCTTTTTTATTACTTTTTATTTGTTATATTTTTAATACTTTTACTTAATATTTTATTTTTATCTTTTATTATCTTTTTCTTTTTTGAATAACTTTTTTTATCTTTTACTAACTTTTTTTATTAATAATTTTTATATTTGTTATATTTTTTAATAATTTTATTTATTAACTTTTATTTTTAACTTTTATTTTTTTATTTTAATAACTTTTATTTATTCTATCGACTTTGTTTAACTTATTTTACTTTTTATTAATTTAATTTCATTTATATTAACTTTTATTTGTATACTTTTTTAATAACTTTTTTATAATTTTCATTATAAAGCTCAACGACTTATAAAAATTTAAAAATTACCTTCTAATCAATTTATTTGAATTGTAAACTTTTTCAGATTAAAAATAACTCGATAGATTTTATATTATACTTTTTTTTTTTTTATTATATTCGTTATATCTTTCACGAAATGACTAAGAAAATAACTTATTAAGAAACACTTAAAAATACTAAGAAACAATTAAATTAATTGAAAGCAGTTAACTTATTTGAACAAACAAAACTAATAAATTTTACTTTAATGATGTCATTTTAAATATTTTTATTTTAATACAGACTTAAGATATAAAGTTCAAGTATTTATTAGGAGAATTTTAATTACCATTTATTTCAAAAACGTTTGGAATTAAAAAAAAGAAATCTAAGGTTATTCTTTCAAATGCATAAAATTTATAAACCTAAACATTTTTATGTTTTCATGAATTATTTATAATTAAACAATTATTTTTCAACTTAACATTTATTCATTGTTTTCCCATTAAAATGAATTAAAAACTTTATGTTACATTTTTAAAAAGTTGTTGAGCAATTAAATTAATCCAAAAAAATACATTTCCTCACATTTTATATCTGTAATGATTTGTTAATTAAAAAGAAGAATGAATAACTCTAACAGTCAAAAGAAATAATTTGATAGAATCAAAGATTTTAAGATAACACTTAAATTAATCCAAAGATATAAACAAGGCTTAGAAAATAAATTAAATTGATTATTCGTTGCGTTTTTAAACACAAATGATTTTTAAAATACTTAACATGGTAAAAAAAAGTTTTAATGAACTAAGGTCAGTAAAAATATCTTAAGTGAAAAATTCTTTAGTTATTCTGCCATAAAGGGAAAAAATGTCTGCTCTAGAATAATTAAAGAAAAAAATGTAAAAAGCCAAAGTGGGTTCACTTATTAGCATAATAACATTGTTGTTCGAATTAATTATGAGTTTAGAGTTCTTTACTTTGTCCCAATTAAATTAATACATTTAAGAAAGATATCGGTTTTGGAGCTTTATTAAATTAAATAAAAGTTTTGTATTTTAGATGTAAATTACTCAAATAAGAATGTCTTTGTTTTAACCAACTTCAGAAAACTTTTTTTCAGGCTGGAAATAATTTAATAATTAAAATATTGTATTGATGCTGGTCTTTTGAGTTATATTCATCAAATTTTTTTTATAATACTGGCAATTATTTCTGGAGTGTATTAGTTACAGTTAAGAAAACAAAAGTACGATTTTTGCTGATAGAGGTCGCTGAGGGTTGTGAACGACTGTCTAGATTTTAACATTTATACTTTTAGATTGTTTTATTTGTTGTAATATTTAGACTGTTTAGGTTGTCTTAGTTGTTGTAACATTTAGACTGTTAGGTTGTTTTAGTTGTTGTAACATTTAGACTGTTAGGTTGTTTTAGTTGTTGTAACATTTAGACTGTTAGGTTGTTTTATACTTGTTGTAACATTTAGACTGTTAGGTTGTTTTAGTTGTTGTAACATTTAGACTGTTAGGTTGTTTTACTTGTAACATTTAGACTGTTAGGTTGTTTTAGTTGTTGTAACATTTAGACTGTTAGATTGTTTTAGTTGTTGTAACATTTAGACTGTTGGGTTGTTTTAGTTGTTGTAACATTTAAACAGCTGTCATTCGAATATTGTGTTGTACACGTAAAGAGGTCGAATCCTTTAAATGACAAATCCTTGAACATACAAAAAATATATTACACACTCACACTATTCTGCAGGAAAATGTTGATATGTCTAAAAAGTTATGTTTAAGCACCAGCGGGGAAAAAAAAACTTAAGCTAACCTAGAAAACCTCTCCCGGAAAATGGTACATCTTGATTTTCTTTGCAATAAAGTAATGTAGCTTGTTTCCTGGATAACGCTGAATCTGCTGTCATTGAATTTACTGTATAGAATTAAAAATAAAGTTAATAAACATAAATGGAGCCTGATGGCCGAGTAATTAGTGCTCTGACGCTCAACACTACAGTTTTCTCCCCTTTGGACACTTAATCTGCTTGTAGTGATTCGGAATCTACATTAAACCGTAGGACTCGGTCTAATAGGACTGTTGAGCGTACTGCTGAGAACCCTATCCTGCTTGTAGTGATTCGAAATCTACATTAAACCGTAGGTCCCAGTTTAATATGATGTTGGGCGTATGGATGAGAACCCTACCCGTAACAATAAAACATTTCATATTTCGGAATCTGGCAGGAGACCTTGACCCACCATGTGGGTGTTGCGCCATTGAAGAAGAATATAAATATACATAACTTCCTTATCTGATTCTGATTCCTATCGATATTCTTTGCCTAACTTGCAAGAGAAATTCTGGAACCACCTTGTATAACATTTATAGAAAGCATACCATTAAAACTGTACGTAATAGACTTTACAATAAATTATACAGAGCATTTCATTTAAATGTATAGTAAAAATCCAAAATCAAGCGATAATATTCAAATTCTACGAGTAAATATTTGCCAATGCTTAGACTGAATGATCAGGTCAATCCTTGGTGATACATTCTTCGCAGTAATCTGTGTAATTAAGCTTTTTAACGTGTGACATCACGTTTTTTAATGTTTTCTAAAATTATAAGGCATTGCAACTAATAAATCTAATTTGGGAGTTAGATAATTCGGTAAAAAAAATGCCAGAAATTTAGTAGGGCTTTCGAATTAAGGTAGCTTCGTTCAAAATCTGACAAGCGATACCATAGTGAAAGTATCCACGTCTAGATAAGTGTGGTTTGGTTTGTCGCTCTAAGGCCATTTTATGCAAACTTTAGGCTAATTAGAACCGGATCTACAGTTTAAAGTGGATTCCTATCCACGAAAAAATATCCACGCCACCTCCAGGAGTCGAGCCTGAAGCCTGTGGTACTAAAGACTAAAGTGCTAGCCAATTGACCATCAGGCCACTTCTAGACAGGAGATGGACATGATAATCCGTTTACTGCAGAGTTCTCACACCTTCTTTCTGTCTGTTGCCAAGTGAAATTAAATCATGTAAATATTTCTCTTTCGTTTTAAATTCGAGTCCTACGTCATATGCTGAAAGCATATAATTGGTCGTGACATCGGGCATGGATGTATAAATTGATAATCCCATCAAGTATTGTTAGCTAGATGGGCCTGATTTGCTGATATTTATTTGGAGACTACAAGATGTTTATTTTAAACCCAATATGTAGTTTGTAACTGTTTTTATTCAATTCCTTCTATTAGCTCACACTCTCCCTATATATACCTTGTTCAAATTTTCAACCGTTAATAAAATACTTTTTTATTGCACTCACTCATGTTCAAATACATTTTTTTTTTTGAACTTGTAGTGGATGACGCTTGATGTTAATACAGTTTTTTCAAATATTAATTCATTCCTTAAATTGAATTAATTAATTTTAGGTTTTTTTTTTTTAGATTTAAGTTGCATGTATCTACCAATAGATGGCGACAGATAAACAAAAAAAATGAATGAAAATTATTTATAAAGGATTTTCTGTAATAGAGTGAAAAAAAAAGTAGGAATTGACTTTAAAATTTTTTTTTATATTACTTGTTATCCTTTATGTTAAATGTAATAAAATTTACTTGCTTAAACTAAATAACTGTAGTGATTCTTATAACACTCTACACCACTATACTCTACTACGAAAATTGTCCGCCTCGAGCCAGCGGAAGGATTTTTCAGATTACGGATTATCGTGTCCGCCTAGACAGGAGATGGACACGATAATCCGTAATCTGGGAAGTTCTTCCTCTGGGCTTGGGAGGACAAAAAGAGGGTGTGAGATCTCTGCAGTAAACACAATTATCTCAACAATGATTTAGATATAATGTAGCATGCTTCACCATAGCGCATCTGGGGTAACGTGATACTGCTACGTATTTGCCTATAAAAGTTAAGTGGTCGTTAGTGACCAGAGGTAACCAACCCGCGGCCCACCTTGAACTTTTTGCGCCCCGTGATATTTATCACACTTTTACAAAATATACTTATTTCATAATGGCCAAAGTAGTGAAAGCCAATGTAATAAACAAGTAATATAAAAAAAAAAAAAAAAAAATTTAAGTCAATTCCTATTTTTTTCACTTTATTGCAGAAAGTCCTTTATAAATAATTTCCATTCATTTTTTTTTATCTGGCGCCATCTATTGGTAGATATATGCAACTTAAATATAAAAAAAACTAAAATTAATTTATTAAATATAATTACTGAATTAATATTTGAAAAACTGTATTAACATCCAGTGTCATCCACTACAATCTAAAAATGTATTTGAACTGGAGTGGATGAATTAAAACTATTTTATGAGCGATTGAAAATTTGAACAAGATATATATAGGGAGAGTGTGAGATAATAGAAGGAATTGAAGAAATTCATTATGTGTACATCCATATATTCAAAAATTAACAGTCGAAATTTAGGAGAAAAATTAACTTTGATTTTAGTAAAATAAGGTGAATATAGGATAGATATTGCTTGTTTTACTTATGAGTTTACAGTTATGAGTTCGCAGAATAATTAAATTTTATTCTGCGAACTCATGATGAGTGGAGAAACAAATATTGCACTAGTAAAATAAATATTTTTAATTATTTATTTTTTTTTTATTTCATTTATATTTATATATATATTTTATTTAATTTTTAGTGTTATGTATGTTCACAATGTGCGTTTGATATATTATTTATCTATGTTAATTACTCATTATGTTTCAATTTTTCACTCCAAAAACTAATATAGTGGGTCTAAATCTAATATGGGGATATGTAATTTTATATGCGGCTCGAAGAGTTAGTATGCATTTCGAAAGTGGCCATCTAGATCATTTGGGTTGGCCATCCCTGGTCTAGATGATGTATCTGACTGACTGGCATTGTTAATAGTAATTATTTTTATTTTACCTACATACTACGTCAAAAATTTATTACAATAATGTATTAAATGTTTATATCTTTAAATATATAATCAACATTTTATCTAAAATTTTTTTTTAATTATTAATTTTTATATACCAGTAATTGCACGCTATTCTTAGCAACTGGGTCCTACATTCTTCGCAATAGTTTGTGTAATTAAGCTTTTTATCGTGTCATCACATTTTTTAACGTTTTCTAAAATGATAAAAATCGGCACTTTTGAATGAAAAATTTTATAACATTGTTAATTAACTTTAATGTCTTAGATAATCAGCTATTTGATTAGATAGATAATTAT
This sequence comes from Caerostris extrusa, assembly GCA_021605095.1. NCBI lineage: Eukaryota > Metazoa > Arthropoda > Arachnida > Araneae > Araneidae > Caerostris > Caerostris extrusa. The sequence continues at coordinate 15,284 of BPLR01006851.1, forward strand.
CTTTGACATTTAATTTATGATGTTATCCAAAATGTTTTATGGCGTATTTTCTGCTACATTGTGTTAAGATATTGATGGATGCATCCTACGTTAAGTAATTAATTTGTTAGATACATAAAAATTTAAAAAAAATTCAAAGCTTTAATAAGAGCTAAGTACTATCTTATTCTAAAAAAAAAAAAATTCTAAAAGAAATAAATCATTTATTTCTTATAAATTAAAATAAGAATCGTATATTAAATTTTAAGATTGCGATATTTATACCTATCGACGAAATGTATACGTACAACGTTATTATATTAAAATTTTTAGTTCTACTATTAATCTTTCAATTTGTTTAACAGTGATATAGTTTGCAAATTATTTGATTTATTTAAAAGCAAACCAAAAAATTACTCTATTTATTCGGAAAGAAATTTCTGTTTCTTTCAAATTGATCATACTTTTGGTATGCATGATCGTATATTTTTAATCATACGTAAATAATATAGATCATTCATCCTTATCAATACAATTATTTTTTTATTATTAAATTTATTTATATTAATGGTTATCACATAATTTAATTTATTACCTAATAAAGGTATAATTTTGAACAATTAACCAAATATTACATTTAACATCTTTTTTAAAGAATAGAATAAATGTTTTAGTAATTATCGTCATCATCATCACTGGCGTAACAGCCCATGGTGTGCCAAGGCAGAAAGCCTACTGGCAGATCTCGAGACAGGAGATGTTCATATGTTTTCTTAAGTTATTTATAATGTGTTATCAGCCGTACGCCCTACAGTCATATTACACCGGGACCTACGGTTTAAAGTGGATTTCGAACCACTACAAGCATCTATGTTACCACAGGGACTCGAGCTCAAAACCTGTGGCACCGAGCACCAGTCACTCGGCCATCATGCCCTTTTAGTAATTAAGGAGTTTAATATTTTAGATTTTATGTCACGAATCAAATTCTAACACTATGATGTTTTTTTAATAAACCCTAAAAATTAAAAAAAACTTTTAATTTAATAGACTTAATAGAAATCAATACTTTAAGTATACGAACGAACAAGTATATTTAATAATAATTTTATACAAGGCTTTCCTATAATTTGTTATACTGATGACAGTAAAACAAATAACAAAACTTGGTATTGACTATGCCATCTATAAAAATGGTCATGAAATACAATACCATCAAAACAGAATTCGCAACGAATATATGGTCTATTACGAAACTGTTAAGCATTAAGTTTACATTAAACTGGATAAATGGTTAAGATAAAATAGTTCCTATCCAAAAGTGTAATTTGCACGGATTCGCTGCCTCCTTTAGAATCCCTGAAAAATATTGCTTCGTAGAGTAATATAATCGTTAATATTCAACTAATATCTTTACTTAAAAAATATTACTGTATTTTTAATTTATTCGTTGCCATACAGGAATATTCGGCCATTGAAGAAAGCTGTCTGGTTCTCAAAAGTAGTCCCTAAACGAGACATTGAAATTTATGTTAATATTTCAAAATCTGATTTTACAAAGCCACTCAAAGACAAGACCAATAATCTATGGAATGCATAATACATAGAATCACCCAATGCCTTTATTTCCCAATGGCTTAGCTTTCATCATTTTATTATTGATTTCCGAATCACTCAGTTTATTACTGGACATGACAATTTTAATTCATATTTAAAGAGATTCAAACTATGTTCAACTGATCTTTGCTACTGCATTATAAGTGGAGTACAGAATATCGATCTCATTAATTTTATCTGTTCCTGGTTTAAACGTCTTACTGAAATTTTAAGGAAAGTAATTAACACTCTAAAAAGTCAAATGACCACTAAATTTTGTTAATAAGAAGACTGCTTTTTAAGCCTTTTGTAAATTTTTTTTTTATGTCTCGTAAACCCCAAATTATTCAATTCGACTTTAGTTATAGAATGTGTTTTTCATCCTGGATAAAATATTTCAATAATGCATGATCAGAAAAAGAACTGAGTAATGAATATGAACTAAACCATATTAGCAACTGTATTAAAAGTATCGCCCTGACGGAATTTATCAATTCCTCTCTATATATAAAAATTTCGATGAGTTATGGTACAATTTTAAATAAACAATTTTCCTCATTCACTTCTATTTTTTACTAATATGACGCAACGCTGTGACTCCCATAAAGATTTTGAAGATTATTTTCATAAAAAATAAATTTTGGAAATTTTTTTCATCTTTGTACGATTTAATAGTTGATTGTCTTAACAGATGGCTTACCCATCTCCAACTTTATAGTCTCACTGAAATCCTTACTGATAATTAACCAACCATTTTATCCAGCAGAGTGATTACAAATGGCAAATAAATTATTATTAAATATTGAAGATAAATCAAACCAAAAATTTCAGGAGAAAAAAAGCAGAAATTTTAATACATAATACAATACAGATACAATAATACGATATACAACAATAGATACAGCAACATGCAACATAGATAGATTCAACATAAGTTTACAAATACAGTTTAACATATAATAACAACATAATACATAGTACATAATACATACCAACTCAATATGTTCTTCCTCTATATAGTCAATGTCAAACTTCTAAGAACTTGCCTAATACTCACAAATTTGTGAAACCACCTAGATTTAATCAATCAAGGCCTCCTCAAAGAAGAATTCATTTTAATCAAGCACAATTATGTGCATTACCACTTAGACTATGCACGAAAAGAAATATATTAAATGCATTTCATTCGGTGTAAGCTTGCCCATTCAGAAATTCTCCCTTAACTATATACAAAACCCACTCAGACAACCTAATTATAACTTTATTCACTGAGATATACAACTACATGCCACCTATAGAAGTATATCCGAAAATATGTGAATTACCGCCAATGCTAGGTAAATAACATTAAACAAGGGTAAAAGTATGTTGATATGTTGATATAATTTGTGACAATTGAATAGAAAATTTAAAATTATTACTTGATAATAACAATATTAAATGTATTAAAAAGTTAAAAGTACCTACAAATATAAAAGAGTGGAAGAAATTTCTAGGATCCATTAATCTGTAAAATAAATTCATTCCACAATATGCACAAGGTAAATTTTCATCGAATCAATTCTAGAAAAGCAATGTTCATTGGCATGGGACTATCGAGTGAATCCAGAATTATTTGAAAAGTTTTAATATATTTTTATCTAAATCTAATCTAAAAGATCTAATCTTATCTAAGTTCTAATTTTAATCTAATCTAAAAGATTTCTAAAACTATTTGGAAAATCTATGATTAAAAAAAACATGTCATATTTATATTGATTGCATCCTAATTTCAAATTGGTAGTATTTTGAAACGACCAGATCCACTAGAATATTACACCCCATGGCGTTCCATTCTCTAAACTTAAAAGTTTATGAAATGAATTATGAAATTACATAACCTAGATGTTTGGTAACTATGAATGCGTCATGAAACTTTAAACCAAATTATGCTACATTGAAATCAGAACATATTTATTTATATTTTGATAAACTTTATGGACGTGATGTCAGCAAATGCATGATGGTATTAAATAGCATATGGAAAACAAGAAGGGTAAGTAAGTTAGAGAATGTTTGGTTGCTGATTTAAAAGGGCTAAATATTTCAAAATTTGAGTATAATAATATTTACTAGTGGATTAAATATTGATTCTTTTGCATGCTAACACACATACAGTTCCAGTTAAGCAGTTTTTTGTTTGATTTCAGTAAGTACCATCCTATAGCAGATCAATGACATCAGAGGAATAAACCTTTTTGTTGCAATTTTCAATTCAATTTCAAAACAGAAATTTCAAACTACATACTAATAAAATCAAATATATTTGTATATATTTTATCAAAAATTTATGATAGTGGCGTTACCAAAACTATGGAATACTATGGTTAATGCAAACGGGGTAAGCTAACTATAATATGCTTGGTTACTATTTTAGAAAGGTTAGAGAGTTTCAAATGTGAATATAATATAGTGTGTATTATTAATAAACCCAATATTGATATTTTTGCATGTTCACACAGAAAAATTCCTGTACAATACTAGTTAAAGTATTTTTTTACTCTAATACATAGTTTTTATAAAATAAAATAATTATGTGTTACTTATCGACAGCATTATGAACCTATAAATCATACCTTCCCCACATTTGAATCGAATCAAGCAATTCTCAAAATTCATACCCCAAAGTATTAAAAATCAATCCAACAAGGCATCTATTCTGCATTAGAAAATATTCTCCTGGAAGAGAAGCCGCAAAGTTGTGGTTGGACAAATCGATAGAACGTCATTATGCCATTAATGCTTTGGGGCACACTTCTATCTCGCTACTTGCATTGTATATATTAGGATGGGAATAAAGACTTTATTATTCCATTATAAATTTGTGTTTCTTGTAAAATGGATAAAAGACCTATTCACTCCTAATAAAGTAGTAATCCTAAAAAGAAATGTTCACTATTGGAAATCTTTTAAAACTCTTAAAAACAGTTAAAATCAAAGCACTACATCCCAAAATTGAATTAAATCAGGTGATTCTCCAAATTAATTTATCTTAAAAAAATAAACCCTAATGAAATAAGTCATCAAATCAAACTCGCCGTAAGTGACAGTATCCTTCAGAAGTAAAACAGCAAGAGTTCTTGTTGGACAAACCGATAGAACGTCATTATACCATTAATGCTTTGGGGTACACTTCCATCTCGCTACTTACATTAAGATGGAATAGAAATTTTACCATTCCAATATACATTTGTATTTCCTGTAAAATTGATAAAATACATGTTCACTCATAATAAAGTAGAAATCCTAATTAAATCTAATAAATATTTTAAAACTCTGTAATGAGACAAAGTCAAATCACTCCATCTTGAAAATTGAATTAAATCAGGCAATTCATCAAATTCATACCTAAAAAATAAACCCTAATAAATCCTAATCCTTAAGATTAATTATCCTAAAAAAAATAAATGATAATGAAGCCATCAAATCACAATCACCGTAAGTCACATCATCATAAGTCACCCTATCACAAAATACCCTTCAGAAGTAAGACATCAAAAGTTTGGTTAGACAAATCGATAGAACGTCATATTACCATTAATGCTTTGGGGCACAATTTTATCTCGCTACTTGCATTGTATGCATTAGGATAGGAATAGAAATGTTACTATACCAATGTACATTTTGTGTTTCTGTTCAAAATGGATAAAAGGCATGTTCACTCAAAATAAAAGTAGAAATCCAAAAGAATTTCAACTATTTTGAAATCTTTAAAACTTCGTAATGAAGCATTTAAAGTCAAATCATTCTATATTAAAAATTGAATTAAATCAGACAATTTCTCTAAATTAATACCCTAAAAAAAATAAACCTTAATGAAATAAATCACCAATTCACAATCACTGTAATTTACAGTACAAAAAAAAATAAGGCAGTAAAAGTTCTTGTTGGACAAATCGATAGAATGTCATTACCATTAGTGCTTTGGGGCATATTTGTATTTCACTGCTTGCATTGTATACAGTTGGTTGGGGAATATATAGATTTTATTATTCCAATATACATTTGTGTTTTATGTAAGATGGATAAAAGGCATGTCCCCTCATAATAAAAAATAGTAATTCTAAAAAATTTCCACTATTCGAAGTACTTTAAAACTCTGTAATGAAACATTTAAAATCAAATCACTCCATTTGAAGATTAAATAGGGTATGGCAATTTTTTAAATTCATACCCTAAATCACTAAATTTGTATCACAAAATACCCTTTAGAAGTAAGACTGCAAAAGTTTGGTTGGAAAATCTATATATAATGTGCATAAGACACTAGAACATATAATAGATAACTCTTTAGAAGCGTATAAAGCTTTGGATTATTGTCCTTGATTATGTAGTTTACTTATTTACTATTCCATAATGCATTGCAGAGGAATCTTTGCATTTTTCTAATTTACTTTTATATACTGCATTAGTAATTGAATTACCACAAAGTTGTTACTCAAAAGAAATTGTCAAAAAGTTGCCCACAAAATACTACCTTGAAATACCACAAAGCTACTCACAAAAATACTACTTGAATTACCACAAAGCTACTCCCCCACAAAATATTACTTAAAAATACCACAAAGCTACTCACAAAATACTACTTGAATTACCAAAGCTACCACAAAAAACTTGAAAATACAAAAAGAAACGAATCACAAAGAAAATCGAAACGAATCACAAGTCACCGAATTCTTCCCCTAGATATTAAAACGCAGACCCTAAAAGGCAACAAATCTAAATTGGAAAATACCCCTTCGAAGCAAAACCGCAATCCCGAGAAGTCCTGGTTCAACAAATCGATCGAACGTCATTATGCCATTGACGCTTTGGGGCACACTTCCGTCCCAGCTACTTGAACTGCACACAGTGAGGGCCGAGTTAGGGGTCGAATGCCCCGCTGGAATCGGCAATGGGCCCATATCTCGGCGAGAAAAAAGCCATCCTCGTAATAATACATGGTGGATTGTCATATGTTCTGCAGAAAAAGGACGTCACTTAGATGTTCTGACATTGCTCTGTGGATCACACATTATTTTTTATGTTCTTTTGATCGTTCTTTTGCGGTAGGAATCTGAAAGAAGAAATATTATGTTCTAAAATGTTTAGTATTTTCAAACCATATAGAAATTATATGATTAGCCTGTATTTAACCATTCCTTGATAAAATGTTGAATTTTTGTTGCTTGTAAAATTATACTTGTTGCATTTTAAAATGTATTTGACATTATATTTACAAAAATTTTGAATTAAACTTATAAAATTCGAAAGATTTGATTTATTAATTTTTTATTATGTCCTACAATTTAGTATTTATATTTAATTATTTAACGTTAACTTTATGCGTAACAATGTTTTTAATAAGTATACGTACATTAAGGATGGAAATGAACAGCAGAAAACGTTTTAATTTTTATTCATTACAAACTAACGTACATTATCTGTAAAACATATCTACTAACTGTATCAGTCACAGAAAATAAAACATTTTTAGTTTTGGATCTAAATGACTAAAATGCCTAAAAATTTTATTTAATCAAAAAGTAATGAATAAGAATTATTTCATAATTTTTGACCATGTGCAAATAAAAAATAAATAATATGGAGAAAAAGTGATCTAGTGTTAAATTTTTAAATTTTTAAGGACTTAATTTATGTATATGTCTGTTAGGTAATCTAAACTGACATATACTTAAAATATAGTTTTTCTCTATATAAAATCAATTGATTTATATATGGAGAGAGATTAGCAGATAAGTATGACGCAGGCTTGATTGTCATCAGAAAACATCAAAATCAATTTTATTTTGTTTAAAATTACAAGAAACTAAAAATTACAAATATATTTCTAAATATTGTTTATTTATAAAAATACTTTATTATAAATTGGTTTGGTAGAAGAAATTATAGATTTTATTTAGTTTGAAAAGAATTAATAATACAAAAATCTATCATGATTCAAAAATACTTTCAACGGTAGGGTATTGAAATTATAAGCGCATACATATAAATGTGTTAGAGAAAAACATTCAGCTGTAGCATTCAATATCAGATATTTTGATTCATAATTTAAATATAAACACCTTCAACTGTAGCATTCAATATTTTGATTATACAATAATTAAATAATATATAAATGTGTTAGAGATAAATATTCAACTGTAGCATTCAATATCATATTATATATTGAATGCTACAGTTCAATGTTTATCTCGATATATATGATATTTTTGATTCAATATTTATAAAAACACTCATTAAATGATATACATATAAATATGTTATACTCATTCAACTGTAGAATTCAGTATCAAATATTTTGATTCAATATTGATTAAAATAATATACAAATAATTGTGTTAGAGATAAATATTCAACTGTAGCATTCATATCAGATATTTTGATTCAATATTTATAAAAACAATCATTAAATAAAATTTTGAAAAGTACACAATTGATCTTAAATCACCACACTTTAGAATATAACAAAAAGTAGATTCAAAAATATTTTTGTTAGTTTTTAATGATGGAAATTTCATATTTATATCCTCATCCTCATCATTTTTTTTATTTGAATCACGTATCAATGCAATCCTCAATTCTTGCATCGAATTTTCTATGTCCTATTCCGGTAATTTTACCTCGCTGTGAATAATGATTTTGTTTTGCAAGGGTGAAGACAAATGGATGTAATATCCCTGTTGGAAGATATTATTTTGGACGTGATATGTTACGTATTGTTGAAGAAATGTCAGTAAATATTTACTGTGAATCTTTCGAATTTTTCCTTAAAATACAATGAATAAACGGAGTTTGTGTTTCTTTTTAAAATATTAAACCAGAACAAATCCAAAAGTTCCAATATCTTGGCACATCCATCCATTCTCAATGGGACTGATAAATCGGTAAGCCAGGAAGTTTCCGTGGGCAAGAATAAGAGAAAAACAGTTGCAAATCCTTCAGATAAACTATTAATTTGGAATCGGCAATAGGAATGACAATTGAATTGCATCGGCAATGGTATTGATAATTGGATTGTAACAAACAATTGGGAATGGTAAATGGATTGCATCAGTAAATGGATTGCAACAAGGATTTGCAAATTGGACCGCGGCAATGGGATAGGCAAAATGGATTGCATCAGCAACAAGGATTTGCAATTGATCGCATCGGCAATGGGATAGGCAAATGGATTGCATCAGCAAAGGGAATGGTAAATGGATTGCATCAGCCAAAGGATTTGCAATTGGATTCGCATCGGCAATGGATAGGCAATTTTATTGTATGGGATTAGTAACTTATTTGCATCGGCACTGAGATTGGCAAATGGATTGGATACGAAATGTGATTGGTAATTGAATTAGATTGGCGATTGAATTGGTAACTTATTTGCATCGGCAATGGATTGGTAACTTATTTGCATCAGCAATGAGATTGGAAAATGGATTGGATCAGAAATGGGATTGGTAACTGATTGGATCGGCAATAGTATTGGATTGAATCGGCAAGGAGATTGACAATCGATTGCTATATTGATTTTTTTCTGATTTTCTCCAATACAAGAAACAATTGTGCCTGAAGTCCCGTCAGGAAATCTTCCTTCCACATTGTACTAAAGGAAGATGTTAATACTTCCAAGAAGAGTCCAGTATCACAAAGATAACAACAAACTTGTTAATCTAAAATAAGTATTTAAAATAATGAAGTTCAATATTGCAAATTCATTTTAGAAAGATATGAAATGTGGCTATATAAGTCGTATAAAATGTTTATTTTTAATTTTCAACAATACACATCTTAAATTCTATACTTGGAAAGATAACTCATTAATGCATTTTTGGTTTAGTTAGCTACATCTAAGTGGAATTGGATTCTATATTGGAAAAATTTATTTTAATGCAAACTAAATATTATCTAAGATTTTTTTTTATTTCTAAACAAATTTTAGTAATTTCATCAGAACTTCTTCACGTATTCAGATTCCTTAACGATTGATATTTTTTTCACATAAATTCATGTAATAAACATTAAGTGAACCAAATAATTCTGTATTTTCTACCTAACAATAATAAATGTTTTGAACAAGTTTTCAGAATTTTTATAAAACTGAAAACTATTGAAAATATTTCAGGGATAGTTCGTGTTAAAAAAAAAAAAAGTAAGAGGCTTCCAGTAAAAATGAACAGAATTATTTAAAAAAATTTTCTAGAATTTAAAAAAGCATTTTTTTTTTAAATTTTATATTTTACTCTATTTTACTTTTTCAAAAATTTTTTTAATCCTGTACTACCTTTATCGAAAGTCTTTTTTTATGAATAGGATTAATTGGGATCAGACAGGTTTAAAATAAAAGACAAAGAATTTTACATTAAATTAACCGAGACACTATAAAATTGTTTCAACAGATAACAGCAAAAAAAAAACTTAAGCTTCTAGAACCATGTGGTACTTGTTAGGTTACAAGCCTTTAAAAAATGAAAATAAAAGTCAACTGAAAAAAAGGATTTATACAACGTTAGTTCTTTAATTTAATTTATTACAAAGATATTTTATAGTATTAATAAGAAAAAAATTTATATACTAGAATTTACTATTATTTTTTTATTCTCAAGTAGTTAAATTCTGTAAAAGCAAATGCATATAAAATCTTTATAAATTACAATCTTGAATGAATATAAAAATACAAATATTGATGGGATATAAAAGAAAAACCTGATATTAAAATTAAGCTTTAGTAGAAATTATGGTTCCTCATTTTTGTTTCATAAAAACAAGATTGTTAAAACAAAGAAATGATGATGATGAATGGCCAAAACTTCAGTTTTTAATGGAAAATTATCATGCATCATTTGCTGTTGCATTTTTTCTAAAAAGGAATTTTAAACATATGTGCTGAAAAGACCAGTTTGCTGCCTTTTTTAACTTTAATATTTTTGGTATGTTAAAAAGACATGCTGCTCTATGCCATTTTAATTTAGAATAATTCTGTAAAAAGGAACTTATTGTTTTAGATTAAACCTAGATAATATTAAAAACATAAAGAATTTTTGTATATAAAAAAATATATGACATTTTCTAAATTGGGAACTTGAAGCATGTTTTTAGGCTGTATTTAGATTAATTTTTGACTATGCATGCAATGATAAACTGCAGTGTAGTTACTGGCGGCCCCAATTTTGGAGCCAGATTATAGTGTGCAGGTACAGCGGCCTCATGTCGGGTGCCAGATTGTAGTGCTTTCCGGTTGTGTAGCTCTGAATTGTAACTGTGTGTTGAGACTTGAGACACAGGTTTGAGGACACACAACTTTATTGACACAATATACTTCCTCCCTGGATGAGAGTCTGTAGGTTAACTTATACGCAGAGTTGCGTTAAAATTTCTTCTCGGGATGATAAGAGATTGTAAGCCAAGCGTTTCTCAACAGAAGAGCATGATTGGTGTTGTACTAACGTTTCAGAGTGCCAAAAAATATACTCTCCCTTGCAAGAGTCTCAAGGCCTGCTGACTATTTCTCCTGAATACCACAGGAGCGCCTTTTGGCAGTGCGTAGGGTGGAAGCATAGTTACAAAGCTATTAACTGAATGTAAAAAATAACATTATTTAATACTTTTTTATATAATATAAAACAGAAATTATTTCAACGAATTATATAAAAGGAAATTAAATACTCTCTAGACTTAAATAAAACTATTATCTAACTAAATTGTAAATAAGGTTTCGTTATTTTTTAAACAATAAAATGGGTGCAGAAAATATATTAAAAATAAATTTAACATGTATAGATATCTTTTATTATCAATGATTGTTATATTAATTTTGTTGTTTTGATTACGAAATTCATTTCACTTACATAAAAAAACCCCGGTTTATTATAGTTTTCAAGTTTTAATCATGAAATATTAACTCCAAAATTATAACGGTATGCATTTTTTTTTTTTTTTGCTTAAACTACAATTGAACTAAACACACACGGAAACCACTTGTTCACCAAATAAATTCAACTTCAAAAACGGTTTTATAATAATATATTCCCCCTACTCAAACCTGTTTATTCTCTCTAAATTAACTATTATCGTTCGACAGAAGTTTCTAAAATACATCTAAAATTCCACTAAGAGCCGCACAAACAAGATCTTTGCAAACAACACACGAGTCCAAAGACAAACATCCAAACATGCATATCTGGGAAAAAATTCTAATATTTAGCAATGCTAATTTCAATCATTTTTTTGTTGTTGAACAGTTCCAATGTTGATCTTCTATTAACAAAAGCTTTGTTATCTTCTGAAGGTCCAAGAATAAAGACAAATAAAAACACCGTTGCTCTCCAACCTGTGTTGTCCTCCACAACAGATGGCAAATATTTGTTTTCTAATGCGATCCTTCGAATCAATGGGTTTTTTCTGCCTTCCATAATAACTCCCGGTGCAGCAATTGCGGTAACTTTAATGGCGGACCTGTCCATCGATCAGGGTTCTATTGTCAACACTGTTATGCAGAAAGGGGATTCCTCCAGCAATCTTCTTCAGTGAAATCTTTCTCTCCGTTGGAAGGAAATAAACTATTTGGAGTTGGGGTAATCAATCAAAACTAATAGATTGGATGATAATGAGTTTCTGTGATAATATTTGGGTTATTTCTGTCCATTTCGATTTAGAACGGTGCAATGCATAATTTATTTCTACCTTAGAAATACCATGTTTAATGAACGGATTGTTGTAGAATTGTTCAACTTATATCTTTTCTTTTGAATTTCTTTATACAGGGTTAATGTAAATGAATGGACGTGTTTTAAGTATTTATACAGCTAGCAAAACCCGGCATACGTTGTCTTGCCAAAAAAAAAACTGTATTGTAGAAAATTAGATACTGCGAATATATTCTCCATGTTCCAATATGCGTGCATACTAATTTTTTATGGACGGTATATAAGGTGAAATGCTGCAGCACCCTCTGGTGGCAAGTAACGA
>BPLR01006852.1:0-70443 GCA_021605095.1 Caerostris extrusa
AAAATATCTTATTCAATGCTCTTTCTAATTTACAAATCACTTAATTAAGCTGAAAATATCTTATTAATATTTTCGTCCACTTAATTATTAGAATAAGTATCTTATTCAATATTTTCTTAATTTTACTAATCATAATTATTGAAAATTATTTTATTCAATATTTACTAATCACTTAATAATTAGAAAAGTATCTTATTCAATGTTTCTAATTTACTAATCCCTTAATTATTACAAAATCTTACCTTCATCTTAAACAATGTTTCTAATTTGCCAATCACTTATTTATTACAAAAGTATCTTATTTTATGTTTCTAATTTTTCAGAATCATGCTAATAAGAAAGTTTCTCGAAACCAAGAATAAATAGGTAATGGTTAAATTTTACGATTGGATCTCTTTAAAAACATTTGAAAAAAATATCATTTTAGTATTCTTTCCCCCTCAAAGATATAAGCCTTAAAGACGAACGTGTCACATTTAGACATCAACAAAAAACCCACATTTGTTCTGACGACACACAAATCTAACATATTTCTCCAGAAAAAAAAAGGCACACATACGTAACAACACTACATGTATAATTTGCGAGAAATCATTGTGTTTGACATTGCTGAAACAAAGAGAAAGGCATATGTCTTTAGCAGTGCCTTTTTTTTATTTTTCTTCTTCTTCCTTACAAAATTATACTTACTCTCGGTCGTAAATGTCATCGAAACGGACTCGAGTCATAGATAGCGTGGTTGCAATTTGTAAACAAATAAAGAGCTTCCAATTCATTGTGGATCAAAGAAATTTATTTTTTAGTTAAAGAGCAGAGTGCATGGAAATAGAGACAAGGCGGAAGAAAGTGGGTCCAATCGGAGGAAAAACCGTTTAGAAGACGTCAGGGATAATTTACGTTTTGATTTTCAATAACTAGTTTTGATTATTCGTGTTCGTGTTCACAGGACTAGTTTCGTGTTCACAGGACCATAAAATCCCTAAGTTGTTTTTTTTTTTATTTTTGTCTGAAAAAAATCAGTACTAAATGTTTTTTCAAGTACAGAATTATTTTTGAAGTTAGAACTAAGCATTCAAATATTGGCTTTTCGATTATCATAAAATGTGAGTTTCTTTTTATTTTTGTCTACAAAAAGCTCATTTTTTTTTTTTAAATTTTTTTTTTTTTTTAAGTTAGTATTAAGCATTCAAATATTGAGTTTTCGATGATAACAAGACCATAAAATCTGAGTAGTTTTTTTTTAATTTTTGTCTATAACATCCTTTTTAAATGCTTTTTTTTTTTTTTCAAGTATAGAATTATTTTTTTGAAGCATTAATCATTCAAATAGTTTTTAATTGAGTTTTGACCATAATTTGATTTAATTGATAATAAAGAGTTTTTGACCATAATTGAGGCATCCAAAATCAATAAAAAATTTTTTAATTATTTTTCTAAATCTTATGCGGCAAAATATTTGCCTGTAATTGTTAATTAAATGAAGCTTCGCGAAAGTCGTAAGAAGGGCATTTAGTAGAGAAAAATAAAAAATTCCCTTTCGATATAAATGTAAATGACAATAATAGCAGTTTTTTTAATCATGTTTTTTAATTAATAGTTATAAATTTTTTATAATTTAGAAGTCAATTATTCTAATTACTATTTAAATTTCGGGTGGGGTTTAGAGTTCGCGTCCCGGCGGTGGCATGGATGTTTGTAGTGGTTCGAATCCACTTTAAACCGTAGGTCCCGGTCTAACATGATAGTAGAGAGTTGTCTTGAGATTTAGTCAGTCTTCAGCAATTATTATGGGCAACCTTATAGGTGGCAATTGGCTAGCTCTCTGCCATTTAGTACCATAGACTTCAGGTTCGAATCATTGTGTGGGGCCATGGATGTTTATTTGGATTCAGAATCCATGTTAAACTGTTGGTACCGGTCTAATGAACACAAAAGTGGGCACAAAATGGCTGCAGAGTGGCAAACCAAACTAATTCTCAATTATGTGTGCCCATCTAATTGGCGATTATACGATCCGAAGAATATGTAATCTATATCTCTTAAGATTTGGAAGTTTTCAATTACAATTATTTATTAGGATTATTTTTATGAAATTTCTATATTATTATTTAATATAATTATTTTTATTAATCATTTTCTATTGTAATTATTTTTATTTAGAAACTTTCTATTATTATTATTTATTTTCTATTATTATTATTTATTATAATTATTTTATTTGAAATTCCTATATTATTATTTAATATAATTATTTTTATTAATAATTTTTTTATTGTAATTATTTTTATTTAGAAATTTTCTATTATTATTATTTTATTTTCTATTATAATTATTTATTATAATTATTTTATTTGAAATTCTATATTATTATTTAATATAATTATTTTTATTAATCATTTTTCTATTGTAATTATTTTTATTTAGAAATTTTCTATTATTATTTATTTTCTATTATAATTATTTATTATAATTATTTTATTTGAAATTTCTATATTATTATTTAATATTATTTTTATTTAGAAAATTTCTATTATTATTATTTATTTTCTATTATAATTATTTTTAATTATTTTATTTGAAATTTTATTATTATTTATTATACTTATTTTTATTTTTATTATTTTTCATGAATGGCATGGAAGTTTATTTTTTGGTTTGGAATCCACGTTAAACTCTAGGTCCCGGTCTAATTAACACTAAAGTGTGCACAAAAATGACGGTAGAGCGACAAACCAAACCAACTCCAATCTCACTATTAAAATAAACAGTAATATAAAAAAATTTAAAGTCAATTCCTCTTTTTTTTTTTTTTTATACTACTATTTTGCAGAAAAGACCTTTAAAACAAGTTCAAATTTTCCTCTTACATCTGATGCCATCTATTATCATATATATGCAACTTAAATCTAAAAAGAAAACTAAAATTAATGAATTAAATTTAATTAATGAATTAATATTTGAAAAAACTTTATTAACATCAAGTCTCATCCACTACAATTTCAAAATGCATTTGAACTTGAGTGGATAAATAAAAAAAGTATTTTATTAACGATTAAAAATTTGATCAAGATATATATAGGGGAGAGTAAAACAAATAGTCCCTATGGATATTAAATATAGCATTCATGCGGATATTCAGAACAAAACTTTTAACAATCAATACTTTCATTTCTATCGAAGACAAATTAAATCTCACTTTATTATATATATATATTTAAAATGTGATAATTATTATAAAGGTCACCTTGAAATAAATAAAATTTTATATCCAATCAAAACTTTATTAGAAGACATTTTTTTCATCCCCGCCTTAGGAAATTAAATGTCTTCTCATTGATGAGCACGAAAGTCCTTTTAAAAGAATTTAAAAAGATAAATGAGAATAAATTACGAATTCTAATCAAATTCTGAAGATCTTTCTCAGTTTTAATCAGTTCTTGAGTTGCATAGCAACGTATGTTTTTTGGAATTTTAGTAAGTTAAAGCAAAACAATATTAAATCACCGATTTCTTTTTATTTAATTAGTCTTCAGTTAATAAGAGAATAAGAAATGTTTTACTTCAGTAGAACAATCAGTGAAAAAGCAATGTCTTGAAATTAAATAAGGAAGAATTGAAAAAAATACAGTGATTTAAAAAAAATAATTTTTTTTTAAAAAATAGATTATATTGTATTATAAATTAAATAAATTCCTTTTCTAATTGTAGAATTATATATTTTAGTAAGTAGTGAAAACTCTGAATTATATACTAAATCGAATACTGAATTATATATTCTATATTCAAAATGAAGTTTCAGATGTGACTGCTAAAAAAATTTTTTTTATTAAATTAAAAAAGTAAATTATAAATTATTTACCCCATTTTTCTGTAAGATATATCAACAAAGATTAAATACACGAACTTTATTATTTACTGTCAAATTTATCTGGGGCATGATGGCGAGTGGCTAGCGGTCGGTACTACAGGGTTCGAGTACTGGCGGTGCCATGGATGTTTGTAGTAGTTTGGAATCCATAGATCCCGATCTAATAGGATAGTAGAATGTTGTGGCGGTAGTGTTACTCGTCTCCGTAGCATATCTTCAAGCTACACGTGCTCCCTGGGTAGTGCTAAATGAGTAACAGCGGTACAGCCTATTGCTTATGGCATAAAGATTAATTATCTGTGTATTGCCAGCTCGTTAGAATAACTATCAAATTTCGTTAACAAATCCTGTAAGATGTTATTTTGAATTATTTAATTTAGACGTGAAAAAAAATAGATAATGAAAGAATTTTAAATGTCATATAAAAGGAAAAATATTTTATTTATTAGTATTTTTTCATATTTTTGTCTATTATTTTCTTTAATTCTATAACAATTATGTTTTAAATATTTAATGTTTAAAATTGTAATTTTGTTAAATTTCACCACATCCAAGTTTGGTTAGTAAAGGATTATATGATTACGTTAAGCATATTTTCTGTGGGACTTTTTATCGTTGACAATTTTTTTTAACATTTTTAATTAAACTTAGACTTAATTAAACCCTGATTTAATTATCTTTTCGCAGGGTTAGCGTGTAATATGTTGGTTCTCCTGTACAACGTAAAATAAAATTTACTCAACGAATTCTTGGTCAGTAAGAATGGGAAAGATAAATCTTTCCGTTAGGCTCCAAATTTCTATTTGATTTGATTTGTCGCTCTACGGTCATTTTCGCATACTGTAGGAAAACTAGACAGTGACCTACAGTTTAAAGTGGATTTCGAAGCTTTAACAAGCATCCAATGCCACAGTCATGTTTCGATCCTGAAACTTGCGGTACTAAAGGCCAGAGCGGTAGCCAATTGGCCATCAGGCAGCCGTTTGGCTCCAGGAGAAGGGTAGGCAAACCCCTACCCTATATACAACAAAAAGCTGGTTTGGTTTGGTTTTTGTCGCTCTACGGTCATTTTGTGCACACTTTAGGCTAACTAGACCGGGACCTAGAGTTTAACGTGGATTCCGAACCACTCACAAACATTCATACCACAGCCAGGATTGGAACCTGAAGCCTGTGGTACCACGCCACAAAAAGAAGAGAAAAGAAAAAAACAATTTCAAATATGTTATAACGACTTTGAATGATATGACATTGAAAATGATCTGAGTGAATTAATCGTGTCTGCACTTTTAAACAGTTAATCCATTTATAAAACCAATCCTATGATTAAAAAACTTATTATATACTTTTTTTTTTATATCGACGAATCTTATAAAAGTTTCAAATAATTCAATTTCATTTGCAAACTTAGAACTTAAAAAATATATTTTATTCATTAAAATTTTTTATTATTTTTGAAGCAAAGCCTCGGCATAAAAATACTCAAGATTACAGTTAATAAGCATTAATTGCAGCTAAAAACATTTATTAATGAAAGAAAAATATTATTTTAAACTTTTCTAGCAATTATAATTAATGATAACAGATTTATTTGGTAGGTGCTTCAAAACAATGCGTGGGCAATACAACTTATTCAGTCCAGTGAATTTTCCGTTCAAATTAAAAACTTCAGTTTACTTCAGCAAAAAGATCTCTCTTTCAAATCTTAGTTAAAATAAGATTCAAGGAGGAAAAAAAAATTAAAGACAAGTTGTTTTATATTTATTTATTAATTTTTTTTTTTATGAATTATTTTAATAAAAAATTCTTCCTGTTTTTACTCACAGGAACATTTTATGTAATTTTTTTATCAACATTTAACCTTTCCATGAAGCCATAAATAATGTACTTAAAATTTTAAAGATAAATTCAAACGTTTTACTGGTATAAAGCCTCTCTAATTAAATATATACTTAATTTACCATCAGAAATATAACTTTACCATAAATACAGTTATATTAAAAAGAAAATAAATGGCAGCAGTATGAAGTTAAATATT
This sequence comes from Caerostris extrusa, assembly GCA_021605095.1. Classification (NCBI taxonomy): domain Eukaryota; kingdom Metazoa; phylum Arthropoda; class Arachnida; order Araneae; family Araneidae; genus Caerostris; species Caerostris extrusa. The sequence continues at coordinate 5,907 of BPLR01006852.1, forward strand.
GGAAGGTTTAAATTAACTTCTATTTTTTTTTATTTTTTTCATTTTTAATGAAAAATGCAGTTTATAAATTTATGAATTATCTTAATTTACCTTAATTAACTAAATGAAATGCAATCTAAAACAACATAATTAAGATTTTAAAAAAAGATGAATTAAAAACCCACTTACTTTATAAAATCTGGCTAGACCTATAAATAGAACTTTTTACCTTTTCAACATAAATACAGCTTATCATAATTAACTAACTTAAGTTTTTATATAAAACATTAGGGTGAATATTTTTGTACACTGAATAAAAATATTGATGATTAATTTAATATAACAATCTTATTTTATAGTTATAAATAAATCTTAATTATAATTAAATAAAATGAATTCAATGGGAAATAATTTGCTTGATTTCTTCTAAATTATTTAATAATTATTAAATTTTATTGGATCATTCTTTTAAAAATTTCACAAATAATAAATAATTTTAATAATAATAATAATAAATAAATAATCGCATAATTAAATATATATCAACAGTTTTACTTTTTGTCATAAACATAGTTTTTCATTGTTAAATATGAAAGTACGAAAAATAGCCTAAAGAATATTTAAAATAGCATGTTGCATAAAATTTTAATACATAAATATAGTATTGTAAACACAGCTAGTTATAATAAATAAACGAAATGCAGTATCAAACAAGAGGTTTAAGATTTTTAAAAGTAATTAAAAATTAAATTCTGTATAAAATATCATTCATTAAATAAGTCTAGCAATCTTGCCATATCATCATTAATAAACAAATAAATATAATGTTTTATACAAATATAATGTTTTTAAACAAATAAATATAATGGTCATAATGTTTTGGGTCTTGAGTGTATAATCTTTTTATACATAAATGTATCATTATAAACCTAGCTAGTTATCATAAATAAACGGAATGCAGTATCAAACAATAGGTTTGGGGTTTTTAAAATTAATCAAAAATTAAATGCTTTATAAAATCTAGCTCATTAAGTAAGTATAGCAATCTTGTCATATTATCATTAATAAATATTGCAATCTTATTGCAAAATTACTCTGGGTCGTTTAATAAGATATTTGGGATATAAATAATAAGTATATATATATATATATATATATATATATCATTATAATAAATAAACGGAATGCAGTATCAAACGATATGTTTAAGACTTTTAAAAGTAATTAAAAATTAAATGCTGTATAAAATATCGCCCATTAAATGAGTATAGCAATCTTGCTATATCATTATTAACAAGTAATATAAAAAAAAAAATTTAAAGTCAATTCCTTCTTTTTTTTTCTCACTATATTGCAAGAAGTCCTTTATAAATAATTTGCATTCATTTTTTTAAGTTTATTCAACGCCCTTTATTGGTAGATACATTAATCAACTTAAATCTAAAAAAAAATAAAATTAATTAATTAAATTTAATTAATGAATTAATATTTGAAAAAAACTGTATTAACATCAGTGTCATCCACTAAAAGTTAAAAAAAAAAAATCTATTTGAACTTGAGTGGATGAATAAAAAATGTTTTATTAACGATTGAAAATTTGAACAAGATATATAGGGGAGAGTGTGAGCTAATAATTAAGGAATTTTAAAAAAAAGAACAGCAATCTCAATTACAGAAAAATAATAAAAGCAAATACATACGATAAAAATAATAAAAGCAAATACATATGATAAAAATAATAAAAGCAAATACATACGATAAAAATAATAAAAGCAAATAAATGCAATAAAAATAATAAAAGCAAATAAATGCAATAAAAATAATAAAAGCAAATATATTAGGCTTTGTTTCAAATTTAATTAAAAACTTTTTGGTCATTTAAAAATAAAAAAATATAGAATACATGAACAAGAATACTCAAACACGATCGTTTCAAATTTCAAACATAAAAAATTAAGAATAATAATATCCAGAAAAATAAGCTAAATTAAAATCAGACGACTTTTTGTATTATTGCCAATTTGTAGTTGCATTATTGTAAAAATTTAACAAAACATATAAAATGAATAATAAAAATATTTGATAATAAAATAAAAATAATTAATAATTAAATGAATAAACTAAAATCAGACGATTTTTATATTATTTCAATTTGTAGCTACATTATTTTAAAAATTCAATAATATATATTAAAGGAATAATAAAAATATTTGATAATAAAATAATAATAATTAATAATTAAATGAATAAAAATAATTAATAATTAAATGAGTAAAATAATTAATAATCGGTTATGATGAAAAAGAGATTATTGACTAATTAATAATTAGTCAATAATCTCTATTAGTCAATAATAGTCCAATTTAGCAAATGGGAAGAAAGAGCAGCGTGAATATAGGAATATTTCTTCCATATAAAACTAAAAATTAATTAATTAAATTTAATTACTGAATTAATATTTGAAAAACTGTATTAACATCCAGTGTCATCCACTAAAAGTTAAAAAAATGTATTTGAACATGAGTGGAGGAATAAAAAGTGTTTTATGAACGATTGAAAATTTGAACAAGATATATAAAGGGAGAGTGTGATCTAATAGAAGGAATTTAATAATAAACACTGCAGCATTACTCCGGGTCATTTAATAAGTTATTTGAGAATTCATTTAAATGAGATATTTGAGTCTGTTTAACAAACAGACATACATCTCTATTTTGGGCAATTGCTTTTCCAACATGAAAGTAATTGAAACCGAGCCATATTATCAGACATGTGTCACGTTGGATATTGAGTCTAAAGATCTATAATTTTCAATTGTAGCAAATAATTATCTTTCAACATTCAATCTGTATGAATGAATGTAAGGTTTCGGTTTTTTTTGTTAATTTTAAACAAAAACCGAAACCTTATACTGAATGTATGATCATTATTATCAAATATTTTACAGAAAAGACATTTGTTTTAATTTAAAATTTGCTTTGAAATTTTATTTATGCACGCTTCCGTTTCATTTCATTTTCATACTCAAACGCGTCTCTAAAACTAACTATATAAGTGTTTCTTAAATGAGTTTTTAATAGTTTTCGATTAAATTTTAAATTTAAGCTATACTGCTTGAGTACTAGTTCCTTTAAATGGTATTTAAACTTTAACTAAGAAGAACTTTCTATTTCTTTCGTTATGAATATTTTAGTTGAACTCATTCCTAGTGAGGCTTTGTCAAGAAAGGCAAGCCTCACTTTTGCTTTTTTATGGGAAAATATCTAAAAAAAAATCAGTTTGTCTTCCGTTTATGTTTTCACTTCTCACAAATAACTTAATAAATGTCTTTTAGAGAACTGCCAGCAATACTGGAATCAAAACCACACAGGGAGAAAAAATTTCGAAATCCTTCCTAAAGTATCTTCCACAGAATTCTATCTAATTATGTTCACTAGTAGTAATACAATTCCCAGCATACCACAAAGGATTCAACCTTTTAGTAAATTATTTTTGTTTCTGTGGAAAAATTGGAGAGCTGTATTTGTTATTTCTTATTCCACTTGGCTGACAGCAACATCTAGACCAAGTGCATGAACTTCTGTGTTCTCATGGATTTTTAATAAAGGTTCACGTAAAAATAATGTTTTAAGATTCAGAAATGAAAGCATTATCTTCAACATCATACTATCCCTTTCTGTGTTCTATGGAATAATGTTTATTTACCAGGTGAGAGTTTTATTGAGAAATTAAAATTAGAAATTTAATGATTGATACTAATGGGAGTGAAACCAGAATATATGAAATATATATATATATATGTATGAATATATGAAAAACCTTACAAACTCAACCTTAAAAACTCTCATAAAAATAAATTACTTGAATCATCTATAATGAAAATGACTAATTCGAAAGTTTTCATGTGTTGTTTCTTGTCTCATTTGATAGCCAGCAAGTAGACCAAGTCCAAGAACCCGTGTGGTCTTATGGAAGGAAGGAAGAGGGTTAGGCAGCTTCTGTTGTGATGGAAAATCCATAGGTAGAAGTCTGATTTTGTTTCGTGACGCTGAAGAATTAATGCAATGCCTTTCCGGAGGAGTTATGGAGAAACTACCTCGCATTTGCGTATTGTATGGGAGAAAACCCGGAGAAAATCCCACCAGGTAGTCCAACTCACGAAGCAAGATGTTGAACATCAAAAAAGCCGAGTCTCTTTTTTTTAAAAACGTTGTCTACAACAAAGGCGCCAGCGGATTGAACCTCCGCCATCATGCCCACTAGCAGTACATGTTGCCCCTGAGCTGCGTGTGTGGCGTGGAGAACTATTCCACTATGCTACTACTTATTCTCTTACAGAATCATGGCATGTTAAAATCCCTTCTAAGCCTCTTTATATTCACTGGTACAGAATTGTGATTTACAACCCATGAAACAGATGGAAAAATCTTCAAATTAATGAACTTTCTAGAAGAAAATGAACATTTAATCACACCAATAAATCATTACCCCTGAAATACAAATTGAACTCTCTGCACCCTTTCTAACATCTTCCAAATAATATTTCATTCTTCATAGAATGAAAGCCGGCATAATATCTTGTATCGAATGTCATATTTTTTTTTTGTACAGGTTTATCACAATTAAATATACCTTCTGCATTGTATACTTATAGTTTCACTTATGTTTCTGTTGATTTCAAAGTTACTGTTATGTTCGTTACTATAACATTTTTTTCTTTTTCTTTGTACTTTTAAGTGTTTTTTCCCATCCTCACCTTTTTAACTGATAAGAGACTGCATAGGCAAGATACAGGGGTGGAGCATGGGATGAAAGTAAAGTCAAAAAAAGTTTGTTAAAAGTAAAAAAAGTTCATTTTAACTTCATAAATAAACAAATCGTAGAGAATATAAACAAATGTTTAAGCAATTTAAAAAATATATATATTTTTAAATATTTAATTATATTATTTCCAGGCCATCGAATAAATGTTATTTCAATAGTTTATGAAATTCTTTCAATTTTATTGACAAAACGGTTATTAAATATGCATACTCGAAAAAAGTAAGAAAAAAAGTTTATTTTAACTGCATGAATAAGAAAATCATAAAGAATATTAAACAAATGTTTAAATATTGTTAAAATTTTTTTTTTTTTAATTTTAAACAGTATTATTAAAAGAGAATCTAGTAAATGTCATTATAAATTGCTTATGAAATTTTTTCAAATTTATTGACAATATGGTTATTAAATATACATACTCGAAAAAAAGCAAAAAAAGTTCATTTTAACGGCATAAATAAGAAAATTATAACGAATATAAAGCAAATGTTTAAATATCGTTGAAAAAAATTTTTTTTTTAATTTTAAACTGTATTATTAAAAGAGAATCGAATAAATGTCATTATAAATTGTTTATGAAATTCTTTCAATTTTATTGACAAAATGGTTATTCAATATGCGTACTCGTAAAATTTTATAGTATGCTGTTTATTTATTTATTGGAAATAGTTTTGCCAATAAATTTCTAATGAACAAACTTGAAATCTCCAAAAAAACCGGTTAAATATATACGATTGTTGCCATTCTGTGACAAGAAATAACTTCCAGTTTATATAGATAAAAAAGAGGTTTTAAACAGAGGCTATATAACACAAAATGAAAACTTTTGTGAAAAAAATATTTTTCCCAAAAATCTGTTAATAAAATTTTATAAAAAGTATTCAAATGTTATAAAAACAAGATATTATAAAATTGATTCTGATTTAAAGATTGTATGTTTTAAAATCTGAATCTCATTTAATATCAGATATAAAATCTGGTTCTGTTTATAAATAAATCAGTAAAATATGGATACAGTTCAAACACATTGGCAAACTTTGAAATGCAAATGTTTTCACCAGAAAGTTCATCTATATCACAGAATAAAAATAAAAATGTTACTTTTTAAATATTTTTTTCACTTAACTTTAGAATTCAATGAATTCCCCCAAAATGTGTATCGAATAAACAAAACTATTTGCTTCCAAATTTGTTTCAAGTTTATCTTTCTAAAGGTCGAATTATTTATTTTTTTTAACAAAAGCGCCGAAGTCAAATAGCGCTAAATCAACATTCATTTGAATTCCTTTAGAAATTATTTTTTTATTATATTTAGTGACATCGAGTCAAATATTTTACTCGAAATGAATTCAAAGTTTTTTATGCTTATTATTTTCAAAAGTTGAATGTATTTTATGTAAATTTTTTAACATTGTTGTTTGTTATACTGAGTTCAAACATTTCAAACATTTCAAAACATTCGTTATTCTGAAAAAATTGTGACTTTATTTATAGCTTTTTAAAAATGAAAATATTTTTGGCGACTGTTTTGTAAACATCTATTCATTTTAAAACGAAGAAAAAAATATTTATTTAAAATATTTGAATACTTACAGTAAAAGTTATTTTTTATTCGCTCTCAAATAAAAAACATATTCAATTTAATGTTAAACTCAGTGATTTTCTGGTCTAATTTCAAGAGAAAGATAATCGTATTTAATTAAAGTCCAGAAGTCTAGCCTTTAAATAACTTGTATATTATTAAAAGAGAAAATAGTTTAATACTATTAAATAAATAATAGGCTAATTTTAAATTTATTTACATTAAAATATTATGAATGTAAATGAATTTAATATTATAAACAATTGAATTGTAAGTAAATCCTAAAATATTCCATTTGTCAAAAATGTTATATACATCTAGAACTTTTTGAATTATTTACCACGTGAACTGTTTACCACTCACATAACTGTAACCGTACTTCGGGTAAGAATTTTCTTCCTGGACTTTAGAACTTCTCTTGTTGGTAGTCATCCATGGTAGACATTTTTTTTTGTGTCTGTGTTTCTATTATTGTGTGTGTCATATCGTCATTGTAATGTGTAAATAAAAGTATTGTAAATATATTTGAATTAACTCTCCATTTAGATATCTCATTATTGCAATTCGTTGAATTAGAAAGGCAAGAGAAATTTCATACGAAATTTTCTAGTTTGGCAGATTGTTTTGGTGAAGTAAAACCATTAACTAAAAACATCTAATTTATATAAATACTTTTTATTAGTCTTAATAAAAGTGAGTTAATTATGTTCCATGTGTAATACGTCTGGTAGATCATTTTATCTCAAGAAATTTTTTTCTGTAAAAGAATTAGATGCTTGATTTTTTTTTTTTAGCAAAAATGGTATCATTCAGGAATTGGTGCAAATAAAAAGCACCTTCATTGTTTAATACTATCAAAGAAAAATAGGCCAATGCATTCAAAAATTATGAACGTAAATAAATTTATTATTATAAACAATTGAATTTTAAATAAATCCTAAAATATTACATTACTTAAAAATATCCTAACTTTATATAAATAATTTTTTATTAGTCCTAACAATAGTGAATTAAATAAGTTCCATGTTTAGTACGTCTGGTTAAACATTTTATGTCAAACTATTTTCTATAAAAGAATTAGATGCTTGATTTTTTTAGTAAAAATGGCATCATTTAGGAATTGGTGTCAATAAAAAGTCCTTTGTAGAGTGAGGGGAGTATTATTTTCAATAATATTTTCTTCTTTTAACAGACATCAAGCAAAGCAGCCTTATGTTATTTTTAATAAAAGCCTTATGACTTCATGGTATTAGAATTTTTAAAAGTTAGGTATCTTTGTTCTGGTGATATATTCTGCTTCTGACTTGTGGCATTTTCACCTACGAAAACTTTAGTCTTCATTGTTTACAACGCTGAAGTTAAGCTTCCATAAAATCACTTTTTTATTCTTCTTTAAAAATAATGGCTTGTAGTTATTATAATCAGTTTAATTTTATGATCTAATTCAAAAAGAGAAATAATATTATTTAATTAAATACTAGCAGACTAGCCTTTAAATAACTTGTTTAATACTATAAAAAAAAAAAAGAAAAAAAACATGGTATTGCACTCAAATATTATAAATGTAAACAAATTTATTACTAAAAATAATTCAATTTTTTATACTCTCAATCACATTTTCGTACATCAATTTTCATTCATTCAATTCAATTACCATAAACAATTCAATTAGTACATTCTAAAATATCCCATTAACTAAATATACAATAATTTATAAATTTTTTTTTTGTTAGTCATAATAATAGTAAGTTAATTATGTTCCATGCATAATATGTCTGGTAGATCCTTTAATCTCAAGTTACATTTATATAAAGGAATTAGATGCTTGATTTTTTTAATAAATAAAACACTATTTAGAAATTGATGTCAATAAAAAGCACTTTCATAAAATGAGTGAAGCTATCTTTCCAGACAGTATTATGTTCTTCTTTTAACAGACAGCAAAATTAGCTGATGTTCTTTTTAATAAAAGGCCTAATGGCTTAATGTATTAAAAGTTTTAAAAATTAGGTATCTCTGTTCTGGTGACGTATTCTGTTTCTGACTTGTGGCATATTCACCTACGAAAGTTTTAGTCTTTATTATTTACAACGCTGGAGTTAAGCTACAATAAAATCACTTTTCATTCTTTAAAAATAATGGCTTCTAGTTATTATAATCAGTTTAATTTTATGATCTAATACCAAAAGAGAAATAATATTATTTAATTAAATACCAGAAGACTAACCATTAAGTAACTTGTTTAATACTATAAAAAGAAAAAGCATGGCATTGCATTCAAATGTTATGAATGTAAATAAATTTATTATTATAAATAATTTAATTTCAAGTAAATCCTAAAATGTTCCATTAACTAAAAATACCTAATTTATATAAATATTTTTTATTAGTCTAAACAATAGTGAGTTAATTATGTTATATGTTTAATACATCTGATAGATCATTTTATCTGAAGATATTTTTTTTTTTGTAAAAAGAATTAGATACTTAATTTTGTAGTAAATAAAGAACCATTTAGGAATTTGTGTCAAAAAAAATACCTTCATAAAATGGGTGAAGTTATGTTTCTAGACAATACCCAGTTTTCCTTTTAACAAATATCTAATAAAACAGCTTATGTTATTTTTAATAAAAGCCTAATGGATTCATGGTATTAAAATATTTAAAAATTAGGTATCTTTGTTCTTGTGACGTATTCTGCTTCTGACTTGTGGCATATTCACCAACGAAAACTTAAGTCTTTATTGTTTACAATGCTGGAGTTAAGTTACAATAAAATCACTTTTTATTCTTTTCAAAAGAGAATGGCTTTTGATTATTATAATTAGTTGTGCACTATCGAGTTTTGGGGCCTAACTCAAACAATATTGGCAAAAGCTTTCAATTAGCGTGAAATTAGTTGATGCCATTAAAAGATTAGCACACAAACGGGCATGAAACCTTTTAAGACAAATTAGTTCGACGTTCCTATAATGAAGGAAACTGCGTGAATTATAATTCTTGCACTCGCAAAAAGAAGCAACTTACAGTAAAAGGGTTAAACATGCTCAGTTCACAATCCTATTAAGACTTTCGGTAAATGCCACAAATCCCATTAAGAAATAAGTAGAGAATCTCCTACCGCAAGAATTTAGAGGAACACGCGCCACAAAATGTAATCTTCTTTAAATGCGAGTGGCGTTCTCAAAAGCATTGAAAGATTTGTAACATGGGCATCTAAATATTGAATGAGAACAAAAACACAATCCGGTACATTTTAAGATTTCAAAAATAGACTTCCTTTTTCGATCTCGAAAATGTTATTCATAGGATAATGCGTAAATTCGTTGCTATTTAATTGTTAATGTTAAATAATTGCTATTGTTAATTATTCCTAATATTGCTATTTTCAAATACCTGTAACTGTGATCTAAGTTACTGGAATGAATATGCAGCATTACCCAGAGTAAGTCCCAGAATGATGCGACCTGGTGACCAAGTGACTAGCGCTCTGGGGTAGGTACCGCAGGCTTCAGGTTGAATCTTGGGTGGTGACATGGATGTTTGTTAGTGGTTCAAAATTCACTCTAAACTGTAGGTGCCGATATGTTTAACCCTCGTGAGCGCAAGATGAACGTAAAACGACAAATAAAACTCAGAAAGGTATTTGCACTGCCTGCACTTTATTTCACAGCTCCTTCTACCTTCTTGAACCCAACAGAGGTTTTTCCTGCCTACAGATTCCTAGTGTTCATTCGCATTATAGACGCAGGAACTTCACGTACCAGTTTTTTGAAATAAATTATCTTAGTTTAGAAACATGATACACATTCTATGGGTGAGCCTATGTTTACATATTTGATTAAGTTATTAAATAAACAGGGGAAGTGTGGGATATACACTCAAGAACCAAAACATTATGACCACCTGTCAATAACGAGTTGGCCCACCTTTGGCGCGCAACACAGCTTCAACCCGCCTTGGCATGGATTAATACCACCACTTAATACCAGTTAAATACTACTTCCACCTGATCACGTGCCTTCCACGTCATCCAGGCGAGTTCATTGCAAAATGTAGGGGTGGTCATAATGTTTTGGCTCTTGATTGTAGTTTATGCCACAAACGTTCTACTTTTCTTGCATAAGAAATGCGTGGGTGTTTTTCTTTTCAAAAATAAAAATGGTTTAAACAAAAACACTTTTTAGAAAAGATTTTGAGATGAAAGATAATTTTTTTTGTTACTGTTACTTTTTTTGCATGTTAAGCAGCATACTAATGAAAAAGATTATTTTTAAACCTTTGACCTTTTTATTAAAAAAAAAAAGATTATTTTTAAACAGTTTAGATAAAGACGCTTTTATATGAAAGATAATTGACGCTTATTTTATACTAATCTTTTTTTTTTTTTTTCAAAAATAGATGAAGACACTTTTATATGAAAGATAATTGACGTTTATTCTATTAATAATTGGCGTTTATTCTATCGTTTATTTATTTATTTTTTGACAATTTTTTTTCTTGCCAAAAAAGGATTAAAGTGTTCAATTTCGTCATTATTTGACATTTACGAGCAGTGAACAGTTATATTAGTAATAAAGCTGTCCTTTCAAACGTTAAACATGGGAAATAACTTCGCACCTGTTTGGCTCTCTCATTGATTTCTATGACAATTAGAATTTTATAGTAAGAATTGAATAGTATTTTAGATTATGATAGAAATATTTTTGATTTTTTTTTTTTTAATTTTAGAATCACATGCTATTATTATTAATTTTCTGATAAAGCTAATTTGTACAATTAAAAAAATATAATTGGGAATAAATTATTGATCAAAAATAAAAAAAAAATACCATTCATATTATTATATTTAATAAAGTAACTAATATTTTCAATCTTAAACTATGATATCTGTTTATTCTGTTCTTAAACATTATTTATTTGTAATATTATAAATTACTTAGTGCTAATGTTTCGTTATTATTTTAAATACTACTTTGAAAATGACAACTAGTGGCAAATAGAAATAATTAGTTTAATCGCACTGATAAAAGACCTCTTTTATAAAAATGAGGTTTCATAATTATTAAGAATGTATAATTATAACTTTAAATAAAAAATCTTTATTATGATCTAATAAACTGAAAATAAAAGCAGCAACAAATTTTACACGTTGAATTATTTGTAAATAGCCCGTAATTTTGGGTAGCATACATATATATATATAAGAGAGAGAGATTATAATTAAAGTCACACTTCGAAAATGCTGTAAAACAAGTAATATAAAAAATTTAAGTCAATTCCTTTTTTTTCCCTCACTATACAGTTTTTTATAATAATTTTCATTCATTTTTAAGTTTATCTGACGCCCACTATTGGTAGATACATGCAACTTAAATCTAAAAAAACTAAAATTAATTAATTAAATTTAATTAATGAATTAATATTTGAAAAACTGTACTAACATCAAGAAGTGTCATCCACTGCAAGTTAAAAAAATGTATTTGAACTTGAGTGGATGAATAAAGTGTTTCATGAACGATTGAAAATTTGAATAAGATATATATAGGGAGAGTGTGAGCTAATAGAAAAAAAAAAGGACCACTCTTCACAAATGCTGAAATTTGAACTGAAGATACTTGAATGGAGAACGGTACAAGAAAAAAGTTCCACCCCTTTTTTCCATCAATTTGGTATGACCTTACCGTGGTGGATGGGTTTTCCATTAACAGTGTCACAACTGTTGAATGACTTGGAAGTCATTTTTTTTCGTCAAAAAACCGAAACAATTAAGCACATTGAACATTACAGTTGGTTTAATGGGCAATTCATGCCAAATGCGTTGTCATTTCGATTCAAACTATCCCTGGCAGCTGAATTCACTTTCTTTATGCCGCTTACAGCGCCATCTATTAATACACTTTGAACTTTTTGATGCCGAAACATTTTTCCTTTGTTCAAGCATCTTCAGTTCAAATTTGAACTCAATGCGACGAGTGGTTCTTTTTTACGCCATTTTGAAAGTGGTACTTTAATTATAATCATCCTGTATATATAACTATATATACAATATATACATGTGCATATATATATATATATGGACATTGTATTTTTTTGTTCGCTGTGTACTTTATGTATTTATTTCCTTCCAGGTAGTTAAGACTACTGAAAGGATATTTAAAAATAATTTAGATTTATATGTTGAGCAATAGAAAATTGAACCTTGCTGAGAAGGGGAAAAAAGCTCATCTGATTTTTGTAGAGAATTTATAAATAATCCCTGCAAAAACAAAATAATAAAAATTCTTCGTATATTTTTTTTTATTCTGGATACATTTTTCCCTCGCAAGATACACGTGAGAGTGCATAAAACCGGAGTCCTCTGAGTTCACGCACGAGTAGCAAGGACAATTGAGAAACGTTCCTTGAATATGAGTGATGTATTTCAAAATATTTTTTATTTCTTCGCGATCATAGCAGACCCGTGGCTTGTTTATAATTCACTTTCAGTTTCATCGTAGTAGCAATCTTTACAGATACCCCAAAAAAAAGATACACACAAAAATCACACATAAATTATGACAACAAAAATATTTATATTATAATTTCAGGATGAGGATTGAGTTGTAAAATTTTAATGATAATGAAATTAATAAAAAATTGTAATAAAAAATAAAATGTAATAAAATATTTAGATTATAGTTTTATTAGAATATAGTAGTATGTAATATAATATTTAGATTATAATTTTATTAGTTTTATTAGAGATATTAGTTATTTTTATAAAAAAATAAAATAAATATAATGAAAAAAAGAAAATTTAATATAATATTTAGATTAAACGAGGTTTTTATTGTTGAATTTTAATAATGATATAGAAAATAATAAAAAAATATAATCAGAAAGAAAACTTAATAAAATATTTAGATGATAATTTCAGAGAGAAGATGGAGTTGTTAAATTTTAATAATGATGTAGAAAAAATAATAAAAAATAATAAAAAATGAAAAGAAAAATTTAATAAAATACTTAAAATTAATAAAATAATGTTACATTTTAATAAAAGAAAATAAAAAAAAATTTGAAAAAGAAAATTAAATATTTAGATTATAGTTTCAGAAGGAGGACTGAGTTGTTAAATTTTAATAATGACATAGAAAATAATTTTTAAAAATGCAATAAAAAGAAATTTTAATGAAATATTTAGATTATAGTTTCAGAAGGAGAACTGAGTTGTTAAATTTTAATAATGATATAGAAAAATAATAAAAATATAATAAATAATTTATATTATTTACTATATTTTTAATTTAGATAAATTTATTATTTTGTTAATATATATTAAAATAATAAATTTGATAAGATTGCTTTTAAAAAAAAAAAAAGAAAAGAAAATTTAATAAAATATTTAGATTATAGTTTTAGAAAGGAATTTTATTTTTAAATTTCAATGATGATATAGAAAATAATAAAAAAATATAATAAAATACTATTAAAATATTTAGATTATAATTTTAGAAGGAGAACTGATTTGTTAAATTTAAATAATGATATAGAAAATAATAAAAAAATATAATAAATAATTTATAATTTACTATATTTTTAATTTAGATAAATTTATTATGTTGCTAATATATATTAAAATAATAAATTTGATAAGATTGCTTTTAAAAAAAAAAAAAAAAAAGAAAATTTAATAAAATATTTAGATTATAGTTTTAGAAAGGGGAATTTTATTTTTAAATTTCAATGATGATATAGAAAATAATAAAAAATATAATAAAATACTATTAAAATATTTAGATTATAATTTTAGAAGGAGAACTGATTTGTTAAATTTAAATAATGATATAGAAAATCATAAAAAAAAATATAATGGAAAAGGAAATTTAATAAAACATTTAGATTTTTGTTTAAAAGGAGGACTGAGCTGTTAAATTTTAATAATGACATATAAAATAATAATAAATGCTATAAATAATATAACAGAAAAGCAAATTTAATAAAAAAATTAAATTATTGTTTTAGATGAGGACTGAGTTGTTAAATTTGAATAACGGCATAAGAAATGATAAAAATTTTAATTTAAAATGAGGGAATAAAAGTCTTTTTATTCTCAATGTTTCTCAAAATTATTTTCAGCGACACTTTTCAAATATTCCCATTTTATTTACCACTCATTAATATTAAAAATATTTCAGGAATCTGTTTTTGTCAACAAAAATACGCATTCATATAAAATCTAGCGTATAAATACAAAAAGAATATTTTATTGATTTTCATTTCATTCATACACGATAAATAACAATATGACAAAAGAACTTAAGCTACAATTCCTGGAAAATTTGAAAAGATTCAGGTTTAGATTCAGCAGTAGGTTTGAATTTTGCTACTCTATTTGAATCTTTTTTTAAATCAATTTTGTTATTTCATGCATGATTTTGAACTTCATTATAATATAAATAAACTCCCTGTTTGAATAGCTGTAAAGAATGAATTGTGAGAACTATTTTGTAGAAGTTTATTTTTAAAGCGTATTTCTTTGCCTAATCCTATACTCTAAATGTAAAATCTTTTTATTTATCAGTATAGAAGTAATTTCATTCAATGTTATTTATGAGTCAGGCCCCTGCGGGGCCAAGGAAACCGAAAATTACAAACTGGCTGACTGAATGTTATTTATGAATGGAAATTCTTCAAAGAATCGCTGTCTGTTCCGAACAATGTAGCTTGCCATTTCAAAATTTTTTAGCTGTGAATATAATTTTAATATTGTTGTTTTCGAACATTTCAAAATTCAATTTATGTATGTCTAAATGCCGTGAGGTAGATTTAGGATTTAAATCAGTCGCAATTTTAAAAGCAAAGCAATATATTTTATGCAAATCAGTTTTCCTTTCAATAACATTTTAAGGAAGAAAAGAAATACATGCTAAAGTGCATATATTTTATACATTTGTTTGCACTTTATATGTTTTGTATGCAAATATTTGTTTGTCATATTCATGTCTAACAAAAGGAAAGTAGGAGAACGAAGAAATAGACAATAAAACTGTTTCAAAAAACATCTATAATTCTGGAAAAGATAAAACAAAACTTTATGTATAATTGATCTAAGAAATTCCATTACGGTTTTTTTTCTTTATAATGCAATTCTCAAATTGCTAGTTTTTATTCTAAATTTTCCGTAAATGTCTGAATCGCAATTTTTAGTGAGCAATTTTACAGTTTCTGGTAATTAAAATATTTAATTAGAAGAATATTTTCCTGTTTTAACAAATTTTATGATATATGTTGCTACAGTTGTTCTGATAAATGTGTAAGTAATTTTGTAATTTTTATACTTAATAATTGTTGTTGTCGTTGTCGTATGCCTCATGGAAGGAGGCAGAGGGCGGAAGCTTCTATTGTGGGGGAGCACTAGTAGGTAGAAGTCTGACTTGGCTCAGGGACACTAAAGGCTCGTTCCCGCCGAGGCATGAGGCGTTTAAGCGTGAAGCACTGACCAATCACTAGCCTCACCACGTTCACCTGAAACCGGTTTGAAATGCACCGCTTCGAGTTGACCCACTTTCAACACGGAGCGGAACTTCACTAGGCGTAATGCTATTTCTGACGTTTCGCTGGGTCAAAAAGGGGTAAAAAAAAATGTCTCGCCTGCCGCGGAAATCTTCAACCCTTCACGTTTCGGGGGAACGAGCCTTAAAGATGGAGGGCAGTGCCTTCCGAGAGGACTTTTAGGGGGAACTACCCCGCATTAACATATCGTATGGGGAGCAAACCCGGAAAACTCGCATCAGGTAGTCCTCTAATGAGGCAAGATGCTGAACGTCCCAAACGCCATCGTGTCTCATCGTTTTTGAAACAACAAAGCCTGCAGCGGATTAAACCTCCTCACTGAGCCACGAATCGGGCATATTTAATAGTTATTAGTATTATTTATATAAATATGCATTTTGTGTTTGAGTTAAGAGAATTTTTTTATTTATATAACACAACGCTTAAAAATCACTAATTCTTTGAAAATTAATATCAAATAAGCAAATTAATATCTATTACGCTTAGCATATTTAATATCTATAAAATTCAACAGAAATCAAGAAATATTCAGGTTCAGCTTTACAGTTTATAATGATTATTTTTTTTTAGTTTTATAAAGAATTTTTGTTTCTTATTTTGATTTCGTAGCAAATGAAATGGAATAGACTTTCAAGAAAACATTTCCCATTGTTTCGAATGAAGTAAAATATGGTTTTAGAAACTATGTTAGTTTTAGAAGTTATGTAATAATTATTTTCTCTAATAAAAGAAAAAAAAAAATTTGAAAGAATTTTTTTACATTTTTAAAAACATTTTACAATTCTTCAAACTTGTAACCCTCATGACAAAACCTATTATATGTTTTTGTGATTATTTCATATTTTCAAGCCATATACTAGGCAGTTGTTTTTATTTTTTTTTTTATTCTTACTGTAGAACTTCCAGTGTAAGTTTATAAAAGAAAGAATTATATTCTTTACTTTTAATAAATTAAAAAGTACAAAATTAGAATTCTGTACATTTAAGAAATTAAAAAAATAGAATTATAATTATTTATTTTTAAGAAATTAAAAAGTACAGAATTGTAATTCTTTTCAAATTTTATTCTATATAAGACAAATATGCTTTCATACTCTAAAAGATAAGAAACTTTTAACTAGATATGAATTCGTTGAGTTAAAACCTATACCTAAAGAATAAATTTATAATCATTTAAAAAATCTTTTACAATTTGAATTAACCATGTAATTAAAATAATTGTTATTTTTCCTAAGATAAACTGTATGCCGTGAACCCTATTTTATCAACACATATTTCTAAAGTTAGTGATATTTTTAAAATTATTTTTCAAGCTAATGTTCATTACTATAAAAAAGCCTGAACGTAAAAAACACATGCTTGTCAATGCCTAACATTTAAATTTATAACAGATTTATTAGAACAACACTCAATTCCTTTCAATTAACAAAATAATTTAATAATTTAAATTATAAAACTGAATTCCTCTACCTTTTAAAAGTTTCCATTAATAACAGATCATATTTACACATTTAAATACAATGTATTTAACATTAGAAATAAATCCCTTAATTCATAAATGAAATAGAATGACTGAAATTTTTTTTCTTATACAAGAGCAATACTAATATTTAAAAATTATTTTAACTTCGATATCTATTGTCTTCTTTAATTACTATTTTCATTATTTATCGTTTTCTTTAATTATTGCTTTCATTATTTAACGTTTTTCTTTTTTATTTTTTACTTTTTTATTATTTATTTTTTTCTTTAATTATTGATTTTAGTACTTATCGTTTTCTTTAATTATTGCTTTCATTATTTAACGTTTTTCTTTTTATTTATTACTTTTATTTTTTATTTTCTACTTTAATTATTGATTTCATTATTTATCGTTTTCTTTTTAATTATTGCTTTCATTATTTATCGTTTTCTTTAATTTTCTTTTTAACGTTTTTCTTTTATTTATTACTTTTATTATTTATTTTTTTCTTTAATTATTGATTTTAGTACTTATCGTTTTCTTTAATTATTGCTTTCATTATTTATCGTTTTCATTATTGCTTTCATTATTTAACGTTTTTCTTTTTTATTACTTTTATTATTTATTTTTTTCTTTAATTATTATTTTATTTATCGTTTTCTTTAATTATTGATTTCATTATTTATCGTTTTCTTTAATTATTGCTTTCATTATTTAACGTTTTTCTTTTTATTTATTACTTTTATTATTTATTTTTTCTTTAATTATTGATTTTAGTACTTATCGTTTTCTTTAATTATTGCTTTCATTATTTATCGTTTTTCTTTTTATTTATTACTTTTATTATTTATTTTCTACTTTAATTATTGATTTCATTATTTATCGTTTTTCTTTTATTTATTACTTTTATTATTTAACGTTTTTCTTTTTATTTAATTATTTATTTTTTCTTTTTATTGATTTTACTTATCGTTTTCTTTAATTATTGCTTTCATTATTTAACGTTTTTTTTCTTTTTATTTATTACTTTTATTATTTATTTTCTTCTTTAATTATTGATTTTATTACATCGTTTTCTTTAATTATTGCTTTCATTATTTAACGTTTTTTTTTTTTTATTACTTTTATTATTTATTTTCTTCTTTAATTATTGATTTTATTACTTATCGTTTTCTTTAATTATTGCTTTCATTATTTAACGTTTTTTTTATTTATTACTTTTTTATTTATTTTCTTTTTTGATTGATTTTATTACTTATCGTTTTCTTTAATTATTGCTTTTATTATTTATTGTTTTCTTTAATTATTTCTTTCATTATTTATTGTCAGTAGACTTAATTATATTCATTCAGATCATAAATTTGTCAACCTAAAAATATTAAAATTTTAAAAAAATTATTATTTAATATTAAAAATATTGATTTCTAAGGTCTACAATAGAGAAAAAAAGTTGCAAAATACGTACATTTAATAATTAAAACAATACACGAAAAAAAAATTGTTTTTTTAATCGTTAAAACTAGTTAACTCGTTAAACTATAAGCAAAGATAAAACATTGTTACAGTTTTACATTTGTTAACGATCATTGATTATTCTGAAAACATTTCTTTTTTAAATATATATATGTGGGTGTGTACACGTCACGACCACTTTTAATTTATGCTTCAATATTCTTGTCTTCCCTTAATCGCATCATCATTGTAATAACGTTTTAGTGAATTTCTCTTAAATAATTAAATTTTCAAAGATAAATATGATACTGCGTCTATGATTATATTACATTAATATATTCACTTAAATTTATTGAGTTATACTAATTAAACAAGTCTAATTGTTAACAAAATAGTAAAATAAAAAAAATAAAGAATTTCATCATGAGTCGGTATAGTGTTTCCTAACTTTCGATAATCATAATGAAGTGAGTGAAACTGGGTCATCCTTTCTGAAGCCACAAAAAGTGAAGCGAAACTTCACAGAATTTAATTCCGGTAATTTATGGTAAAAAAAAAAAAAAAAAGTTGCAAAATATATTTAATAATTAAAGAATACACAAAAAGACAAAAAAATTTTTTTGAAATAATCGTTAATAAAAACAAAAAGCAAAGATAAAACTAAATTGTTGCAGCTTTTACTTTTTCCAGTTTATATCATTCGTCATTCTGAAAACATTTTTTAAAAACATTCTTAGAAAAATATTTTTGTCATTTCCAATAAATCCTCTTAGTTCATAAATGTAATGAACAACTGAATTTTTTTCCTTATACAATAACAGTCCTAATATTTTTAAAAAAAATTTTAACTTCATTATTTATTGTCTTATTTCATTATATATTGTCATTTTAGTTATTGCTTTCATTATTTATTGCCTTCTTTAATTATTTAGTTTCATTATTATATTGCCTTTTTTTATTTATTACTTTCATTATTTATTGCCTCCTTCAATTATTACTTTCATTATTTATGGTCTTCTTTAAATATTGCTTTCACTATTTATTGCCTCCTTCTATTATTACTTTCATTATTTATGATCTTCTTTGATTATTGCTTTCATTATTTATTGTCTTCTTTAATTATTGCTTTCATTATTTATTGCCTTCTTTAATTATTTTTTTTCATCATTTATTGTCTACTGTAATTATTACTTTCATTATTTATTGTCAGTAAACTTAATTATATTCATTTACACTATAAATTTGTCAACTTAAAAGAGTATTAAAAACAAAAAAAAATAAATATTTAATATAAAAAAATCGATTTCCTAGGTTTGCAATGGAGAAAGAAGTTACAAAATATATTTAATAACTAAAGTAATACACTAAACGGAAAGGAACGTTTTCAGAATAATCGTTAATTAACACTAGTAGCAAATTTAAAACATTGCGGCAGTTTTAACGTTAACGATCTTTGTTAACGATCATTGATTATTCTGAAAACGTTTGCTAAATATATACTATATATGTGGGTGTGTACACTTCAGCAGACCACTTTTTTTATGCTTTAATATTTTTGTCTTTCCTTAATTGCATCCTCATTGTAGTATAGTTTTAGTGAATTCCCTCTTAAATAATTACATTTTCAAAGATAAATAGGATACTATGTATATGATTATATTACATTAATATCTCTGCTTCAAATTTAATGATATATGCTAATTAAATATACCTAGTTTTTAATAAAATAGTAAGATGATAAAAAAATAGATTCAGTGAGTTATTTACTAAGCTTTCGATAACCATAAAATGAGTGAAACTGATACGTCCTTTCTTACGTCACAAAGCGAAGCAAAATTTCTCTAATTTACTATAGATGTGATGGCAGGAAAACCATCCTTACAGGGAAAGAAAAAAAAATTGAAGTTAGATAATCAATACTCAGTTAAATCTGATGATATGAAATTTGAGCTTGCATTAAAATCATTTTATGCGAATGCATATAAAAATATTTTTTATTTGACTAAAACATTAAAAAAAAAATTATCAAAGTTAATGATGTGAAATTTAAAAGCGTATTCGTTTGTTTTTAATCAATGAGTAGTAAATTAAATTCATTTATAAAAGTTCAAATGGTTCTCGAAAATTTTTACATTTATTTTACAAGAAATACGTTGTTTTCGTTTCCTCTCAATTAAATTAATTTTTATTCTATTAAAATGTTCTGTTTAATTTTATGAATGTATTTATTATTATTTTTTTTTTTAAATTGCACCACAAAAAGTAATTCTGAAAAAAAAAACTGTCATTTAAAAATAAACTTTAAAGAACGCTTAAGATTTATGATTTTTAAATCTCATTATTTTACAAAAACTCATTATGTGTTTTAATGAGTTTGATGTTCAATGATAACAATGCTCTTAAATTTTTCTCATTAAAGGAATATTTTAAGGAAATTATTCAAAAAAATGATGTTTCATTTGTTAGAACTTTTCTTTCAAAAGATAAAACTTAATGATAGAAACGAAAACGTTTATATTTAAATTAGATATTATATAGTCTGAATTTAAGAATTTTTTTTATTGAATTTAAAAATGTTAAATGTTATTGTTAATGTAAATGTTAATGTTAAGTGTAAATATTAATGTTAAATATATTAATTTTTATTTGAATTGAAGATGTTAACTAAGTTTATGTTGATTTATATTAAAAGTCAAAAATTTCATAACTTAAATATATTATTAATTAGTTGTCTATAACCATAGAAGATAAAAATTAAAAAAATTAACGGATAAATCAAAATTAAAAATTAAAAATTTATTAACATTTTATAATTAGATTTGCAAATAAATATTTTAAAAAATTCCATCTAGATGTTCCACTTTTTAATATAATTTTTTTTTAAATTAAAAAAAATTCCTAATTAAAACATTCTTGCTTAAAAATGATTAGGTTTAAGCTTCATTCATATGAAGAAAAGGAAATTATCATCAATAATCATAAATATTTTTTTGTTCCAATACAGCTGGCAAACACTTAGATGGTCTTGGATGCCTTAAGGCAAACGCTGCACAGACGTTACTCACTTTGCATTACCCAAGGGGTGCGTGTAACTTGAAGATACGGACGCGGAGTAACAATGCCCTCGTAACGCTCTACGATCCTATTAGGACCGGGACCTACAGTTTAAAGTGGGATTCCGAACCACTACAAACATCCATGGCACCGCCGGGACTCGAACCCAAAACCTGTGGTACCGAGCGCTAGCCGCTCGGCCATTCTGGCCCCATAATCATAAATATCGTTTTCTAGATTAAGAAGTAGTATGTTTAAAATAAATTGAAGAGCCTTCAAATTTAGATGCAAGGCTTGTAAAATAATACAATACAATTTTATACAAAAATTAAATATTCTTATTTAAATTTATTGTATTTAACTAAATTTCTGTTTTTAAAGTTCTCGGGAGAGAAGTTTGGTTTGGTTTGTCGCTCTACAATCATTTTTTGCCCACTTTGGGCATCACCGGGACCTACAGTTTAACGTGGATTCCGAACCACTCACAAACATCCATGCCACCACCAGGATCAGAACCTGAAGCTTGTGGTACCAACGGCCAGAACTCTAGACAATGAGGCTGCCCGGTGGGGGAGTTGGAGCAGTCGGTGCACAGCGAATTGTCTTTTGAACCGAGACATCTTGGTTCGAATCCTGATTAGTGCAATAGAAGCGAAAACATTTCTGTGTTTGTGACGTTGATACGCACGATACATTTTCAGTCCAGATAGTATATGTGGTTTCAAGGAGGAAGGGGATAATCCTTCATGCGACCCTCTTGGAAATGCTCGTTCGAATTGAAATGACACTGTGTAAACTCAGTGCAGCAGACTTTCCTTGGTGAATCTTTGATAACGCCGAAACTGCTATGCACCTGCCGGTTTACTGGCAAATGACCTCGGGTCAAAATGGCCGGCGTTTGAAAGCAGTTGCACAGTTCAAATTTGAATTACTGGAACCTATGTATCGAAGTGGGGCCTGATGGCTGGATGACTAACGCTCTAATGCTGGGTGCTACAAATTTCGAGTTCAAGTCTCGGATGTATGATAGATGTTTGTGGTGGTCCGGAATCCACTTTAAACCTTAGGTCCCTGTCAAGTAGGACTGTAAATCGAAGGGCTGACAACCCTACCCTGAAAAAGAAAGCATCTACTGTCTAGAAATCTGAAAGAAAGAACACGGTCTTGGCCCACCATGAGACTGTTGCGCCATTGATGATGATGATGATAAGTATCGAAGAATTTGTATTCAAAAGCTTTTACCTGCGTTTCTTGTAAATTATCTGCAATTACAAGTAATTCCGCTCTTTTGAAAATTTCAGATTTTTTTTTTTCGCGAACTACTTCTTTTCGTATTTTTATTAGCTATCCTACCACATCTCGTTCGGATCTTAGGTCGATCTAGAAGAATTTAATTAAGAAGAACCAATTTAATTACGGAGCAAACACTTAGAGAATTGTCTTTTATGCCGTAATCCAAGCGCTGCACAGACGTTACTCACTTTGCATTACCCAGGGGGCGCGTGTAACTTAAAGATAAGCCACGGACGCGTAGTAACAAAGCCCCCGCAACGCTCCTATTAGTACCGGGACCTACGGTTTAAAGTGGATTCGAACCACTACAAACATCCATGGCCCCGCCGGGGCTCTAACCCGAAACCGGTGGTACCAAGCGCCAGAGCGCCAGCCACTCGGCCATTCAGGCCCCTCAATTAAGAATTAGAAATTAATATTAAACCAAGCGACAGATACATTTTTAATTTTTTCAAGGCATTCAGATTGTAGTGGAATGGTTAAAATTCTGATAAAAATTAGACGATATAACGTAACTAAATGACTTCAAAATTAAATATTAAAAATTTGATTATATAGTCAAATTATCTTCAAATGTCTTTGGTATAAATTAATGTGCCTTATGAAAGGTGAGACTTTTATTTTTTTTTTTTTTATTTCCTGCAATTAAATATTAAAACTGTTTCTATATTTACGTTAATAATAATAATGTTTGTAAATTTGTACGTTAATATTATGTTTAAGCAATAAAAAAGAATAATTATTAATAATATTTTTAAAGCAATATTTAAATATACTTTCTATTACTCAATACCATATCATCCCACAATCTAAATATCTAAACAATTTAATATTCTAATTAGAAAACCATAATTTGTTTATTAAATAAATAATAATTTTAATAATATAATAGCATTTATTTAATAAATACAGCCAAATTTATATTAAATGAACATCTTTTAATTTAAATGAATGCCACATTTTAAGAAAGTTTAGCCTTTTAAAATTTTTAAATAAAAAATTAAATTGAATTAATTTTTAATTATTTAATTTTAATTAAATAAATAATAATTTTAATAATATTAATTTACAGTTAATTTAAAAATATTTAATTTAATTAATAAATAGTTAATTTAATTATTAAAAAAATGTCGATTTTTTTAATTTAATGCCGCCTCTTAAAAAATTAATAAATATTAAAAGTAAAAAATGTATAAATATTAAAAATATTTATAAATTTTATATAGTTATTGCAATATTTGTAAGTTTCTATATAATTTAAACATGAGCAGTAAGAATCAACAATTAATAATATATTATTTTAGAATAAGATTTAAATTTAAGATTTAAATTAAATTAACGTTACCCTACATTATAAAATGTTTGAAATAAACATCCACATTATTTAAAATAATATTTATAAAATATATTTTTTAAATAATTTAAATCAATAAAGCATTAAAACATTTAGTTATCTTATTTAGCGCTTGAAACTTGAAAATTATTACAATGAATGAGTATATAAGCCTATTTTTCTTTTAAAATATTACTATAAATATTACTAATTAAATTACTTATTATTATATAAGCCTATTTTTCTTTTAAAATATTACTCCTTTAAAATATTTACTATTTTTCCATGTTAAAAAATAACCGGAGGAAATTAATGAATTTTTTTTTTATAATTTTCTTTTTTTAATACAGCAACCAGTTCCCGGTTTACAAAAAAAATAAATTATTATTCCGATTTTTATATTTAAAATAATTACAGTTAATGTTTTCTAAATTTTTTTCTATGCTACATTATGCGGATTGTTTAAAAATCCATCAACTTTTATATACTATACGTTTGCTGTAATATCTACCATTCATGTTTTAATACATGAATATTACATTGCATTGCGCATTGTACAAAACTGTAATTTTTTTAAATTTTTTAATATGCTTAATAACACAGTCAACCAATAACATCACTTTTCATGAAAATATTTGTTATCCTTATTATAATATAACAATTCAGTTTTTTACAATATTTATATACTTATATATCTACTATTGTGTTCTTTTCTATTAGACGTTCTTCGAAAAGCACTACAGAAAGAAAAAAAAAATAGCGGAAATTATAACTTTTCCCGTCACTCTTGCTTCATTATTATTATTATTAATTGTTATACCTTTATATAAACTTAAACAAATTTGAATATTTTTCATTTTATTTACCTATGAATCTTCTGAAAGTTGAATTTCTTGGATAAGAACCAAAAACTCTTTTAGAAATATTTCATCTAGTATGCATGTGGTAATAACAGATATTTACTATACAAAATAATATGAATAATAATAGATAGTTAATCTACTATTGTATTCTTGTCTATTAGACGTACTTTGAAAAGCACTATAGAAAGGAAGAAATAACGAAAACCATAACTTCTTCCTTCATTCTTGCTTTATTATTATTATTATTATACCTTTGTATAAACTTAATCAAATTGATGTTTTAGACATTTTATTTCATCAATGAATCTCTTGAATTTCTTGGATAAAAACCAAAATTTATCTTAGAAGTATTTTATTTAGTACATATTGGTAACTATCTAATCATTATCAGTAACTATCTAACGTATTGGTTTAGTATATTTCGGTAATAGTAGATATTTACAAAATAATAATAATAATAACGATCTACTGTTGTGTGCTTTTCTATTAGACGTACTTCGAAAAGTACTATAGAAAAAAAATTATAACTTCTTCCGTCATTCTAGCTTTATTACTATTGTTATACATTCATATAAACATAAACACATTTGTATTTTACTCATTTTATTTAATCTATGATTCTCTTAAATTTCTTGTATAAGAACCAAAAATTCTCTTAGAAGTATTTAATTTAATGCACATATATAAATGGCAGATATTTACAAAATAATAATAATAATTATAATAATAACGATCATTAAATTCTTTGCTATTAGACGTACTTTGAAAAGCACTATAGAAAGAAAAGAATAACGAAAACTTTAACTTCTTCCGTCATTCTTGCCTCATTATTATTATTATTATTATTGTTATACATTTATATAAACTTAAATAAATTGGAATTTTTTTTTCATTTTATTTAATCTATGAATCTCTCACATTTCTCGGATAAGAACCAAAAATTATCTTAGAAGTATTTCATTTAATATACATATGACAATGGTAAATATTTACAAAATAATAATAATAATAATAACGATTTCCTTTTTAGTGCCAAATTAAAAGGTATTCTATGTTTATAAGATTCACTGGTTATTGTTTATACTAATGACTTTTTTAACTGATTACTTTAACCAACTTAAATTTCGAAAAACTTAAATCTCAGTAACCAAATAAACAAAACAATACTTACCCATGGCCCATGGGTGGAAATAGCCTGGACCATCAGAATCGTGGTGATGCGGTTTTCCCCGGACTTTGGCCGTCAGGATCAAAACCATCAACAGGGCTGGCAAAGCACGCATGGCTGGCGAGAAGCTGCGATGAAGTGAAGAGAGAGAGAGCGGCTGGAGGAACGACTGTTCGACAATGTGACTCTGAGGGAAATGATGTTGTAAGCAGTCACGCTCCTTTAGAATAAACATAGATGTGGGCGGGGCAGTTGCGCGCTTTTTGACGTCAATTTAGACTTGTGCCTCTTTAAGAGAGCCGTTTGATTGGCCAAGTGGAATAAATGCGTGGGGTGGAAGAATGGAAGGCGAGAGGGGGAAGGAAGGGGGGGGGTGTGCGGAGGCAGATTTCAGCCGGGATCGAAAATCTAATAAACAAAGCTTAAATTGAACCCCGCTTCTGAGAATAATGAAGCGAACAGAACCGTCATTTCAATTAGTGGTGAATTTACTTCGCTAATGCGGTAACATGGGAATTTGAGAAGATGAGAAGTCAATAAATTTTAATTGCTTTCATCGAAGATCTCACTTCCGTTTTATTTATTTTTTAATTTAAATGAAAAAAAAAAGGCAGAGTCTAGCTTTCTCTTTCACTGACGTTACATAAATTCATTAAATGGAATATTTTTTATATTAAAATTAATTGTTCAAATGTCTTTTAGTTATTAAAAATGTTACAAAGTTATGTAATATACACTTTTATTGAAAATAAGATTTCGATTCTGTATACAGTACTCCTTTTTACATAATTATTTTTCTTTCTCAGTTGTGTGCAGCGGCATGAGGGCCAATTGGATAGCGTTCTGGCTTTTGGTACCATAAGCTTCAGGTTCGAATCCCGGCGGTGGGATGGATGTTTGTGAGTGGTTCGGAATCCACGTTAAACTGTAGGTCCCGATCTAATTAACCTAAAGTGTGCACAAAATGGCCACAGAGCGACAAACCAAACTAATTCTTAATTAGGTATAATCTAATTGGTGATTATACAATTTGAAGAATATGTAATACATATTTTTATGGGTTCGGAAATTTTCTATTATAATTAATTATTGTATTCCAATTATTCGTAAATAAATGAGCCAAACTTGTTTATAAATTTCAAATGAAGTATTATGATAGAATAGATAAAATAGTCATATAAAAGCGTTATTTATCACGCCATATTTAAAAAAATCATACATTTAAGAATTTTTCAAGTTAAGACAAACAGGCATAGAATATGCTTTGAGCTTTTTAACTGAAACTGATATAACGGTTTTACTGAAGAATTCTTACTTGCTGTTTCTTATCCAACTTGATAGGCATCTAGACCAAGTTTCCAAGCCGTATGGGTTCATGGTTGAAGGGAAAGAGGGCAGCTTCTGTTGTGATGGAGCACAAGAAGATAGAAGTTGAACTTGGCTCCATGACACTCTATAGTCATATGAGTCCGGGACCTACGGTTTAAAGTGGATTCCGAGCCACTACAAATATCCATGATACTTCCGGGACTCGAACCCGAAACCTACGGCACAGATCACAAGCCACTCGGTCATCAGCAGGCAGACGGCTATGATCAACCATGCAGCTGTTGCGCTAATGAATAATAATAATGTCTAATAATAACGCCAGAGATCTAGATATTTGGCCATTCAAGCCCACTTA
Source organism: Caerostris extrusa (assembly GCA_021605095.1). Lineage (NCBI taxonomy): Eukaryota > Metazoa > Arthropoda > Arachnida > Araneae > Araneidae > Caerostris > Caerostris extrusa. Next base: position 34,156 of record BPLR01006852.1, read on the forward strand.
CGTACTTTTAAACACTAAATTTTATCGATACATATGTCGGTTTTCGTTGTTCTTATAACGCAGGCTTTTAAATAATTTCAAAGGAAAGTCAAAATATTTTTAAATTTACATAAATTTGCAACAATAAAACATGTTTTACCTTTTTAATCACTGCTTTCATTAATCTTTTATTTTTATTTGCTTCAATTTTACATTTCTATTTATCTTCATTTCATTCACCCGTACCTAGAGCCCCCTAGAAAGATGAAATATCAGTGGGTCTCAAGTATAACACAAAAAGCCCACTGACAAATGTTGAGGAGAGGAATTTTAGCGGCAACTTCCGTCATTTGAGTATTGTATGGAGAAAACCCGGAAAACTCTCACCAAGTAGTCTGACAGTCAATGCGAGATGTTTTAAACACATTGTCATAATCGCAATATCAGAGATTAACAGTTATGCCTCCAGCGGATTTTTAATTCAGCCTTCTTGCACGCTAGCTGCACTTTGCGTGTCTCTCTATGCGTATAATATCGGTGAACCTCATGTACCACTTATGTATTCCACGAACAACCCACCGACAGGTGTTGAGAGGAAAACAGTGTCTTCCACAAGAACATTTAAGGGTAGCGGCCCCGCATTTGAGTGTCGTAAACCCAGAAAACTCTCACCAGGCAACCTCGATGCGATAAGTTTCATACACATATAGTCACAATCGCCATCGAATCACCTCGTTTCTACAGCAATGCCGTCAGTGGATAGGTGGGCGTGTTATATTATTTTTCATTAAGAAATATTATGGGATATTAGGAGATATATATAATATTCTCCTTCTTTTTCTTCGTAACAGCCGCATGGTCGACCTACGTATCCGTCTACTGGTGTTCGGGTGTCTAACGCTCTGATGCTCGGTATCGCAAATTTCGGATTCAAGTTCCGGCGGCGCCATGAATGTCCCGGTCTAATATGACTGTAGAGCATTGTGTGTAAGGGTGACGACCCAACCCGATAAAAAAGAAAGCATATCCTGTCTCGAAATCTGCCAGTAGGCAGACGGCCTAGGCCCAAAATGGGGCTGTTGCTCCAATGAAGAAGAAATATTATAAAGATGATTTACGAAGCTTTTAAAATAAGCGACCAAAAAAAAAAAAAGCAAACGCAAACGCTTTTGCGTTTATTAAGTTTTTTTTTTTTATAAGCAAACTTTTAAAATAAGTCTGAAAAGTTTTGTATAACATAGTATTGTAAGAGGTCCCACTACTGAATCGAATCTTAATTTTCGTGTTGCTCTTTCAATCAGTTAACCCATTTATGATGTATGCAAAACATCATTGAAAATTGTCACGAATGTTCCTTTTCATTTTAAAATTTTATGTCAATAATGCGCTTCATATTCAAGTAAAATCATAATTTTTTATCTTTCTTTTGAAAAAATATTTTAAGGGGACAGTGAATTTGAATCTTCAACATTTAGTATATTTATGTTATTTGAAATATAATAAACCCATCACACAAATTTAACAGCAGACGAGCTTTATTGTGGATAGTTATATTACATGCAATTAGTGTTTTCTACTAAGGAGAACAACTTGTCACTCAAATTTGATAGCAGATATTCGATATCATGATTAATGAGGAAATTCGTAAATGTCTGGTCGAAACAACTATAGATTATCATATCATATACTATGAGTTGTGCCATCGAGATTGGTGATAGACCACGATCTGAGAAATGTCTACTCAATGAGAAGTGAGGGAAGCTTACCCCTCCTCCTTGACGGATTGTCTTAAAGAGAGATTTTTGGAGAGAAGAAAAAGCGTTCTGCAACGAGTAGAAAAGAAGTTTTGTTTTATTATTTTTTTCTGAAGTGACTGAGTAGGCCGGAGTTTCAACCTGTTTTCAAAGTGAGCCCTATGTGGTTTTGTGAATCACGCCGTGTGATAATTAAGATCTGCCACAGACCACGTGTTTAGATTTGTTGTAGACCCGAGAACTCTGAAAATTCTCTGAACTTGGAGTGAATTGCACTTGTGTATCTAATTGATATCCTTAATTTTCATTTTTTGTAAACAGAGTTCTACATATATATATATATATATATATATATATATATATATATATATATATATATATATATATATATATATATGTGTGTGTGTGTGTGTGTGTGTGTGTGTGTGAAGCACACTATATATATAATGTTTGTAAATAAAATTTAAAGTGTTCACAACTGATTTTACTGTTAGGATCAGCTTTCTGTTTAACTTACATTTTTCTTTAACACAGTTAAAGTATTTCATGAGTCCCAATTTCAACTTTTAATTCAAATTTTAAGTTTTAACTATCGATTAGGCTAACAATTTCTAGCATGACATTTTAAATAAGTGCATTAGAAATATCTTTAGAAACTTGAACGAATTGAACGAAAAATTAGTCAAAAAGCAAAATAAAATAACAACCCAAAAAATTGCTATAAATATGATTTAATTTTTCCCATGTTAGAAGCTGTTTGCATAATAAATAATTACAGATAATTCAAAGGAAAAGTTAAATAAAAATAAAACTAAGACGCAAGCAGCATTTTAATGATGTTAAAGAAATAAGTAAATGACACACAAAAAGCTGACTTCACAATTAAATAAAGATCGAAATATCGTTTTTAATTAATAATAATAAATAACTATTTTTTTATTTCAATGTCTATTGTTAGCCTCATTATAACAGAAGATAATAATATACCAATTAATGCATTAATTAAGAAGAAGTTAAATAAAGATTTAATGCAAAATAACGCAAATGTCATAATAATGTCGACATCAAAAATAAAGAATAAAGGCCAATGTCGCCATGTAATTATTATGACGTAATCCCCATCATTAAGGATTTCATCTCATTAATTTCTTTGAAAAGAATTAATGAACAGACGTCTTAAAATTTTATTTGGTCTAACTGTCGGATTTGAAATGTCTAATTGTCCATCCGATCGAAGACTTTTTAAGCAAAACAATTTCTTTTAGCTTCACACAAGTTTTCTCAGGGACTAGATTCGTGAAAACACATTTACAATTAAAAAGTAAAAAAAAAATGCTTTTATTATTCGTGATTTATGTTTCTTTTTATATTAAAAGTTACTTTATATGAATTTTTTAGCTAAATATCCTCATTGAAAGAATGAATATGGTTCTAACTATCCGTATCTTTAATCATATTTGAAACTTCAAGGAAAAGGTTTATATTCATTTATTATTCAGCAAACTCTCTCCCTTCCTATATTGTTGAAGGCCAGTTTGGTTCAACGTGTATGAACCATATAATAATGGAAAGACTACTTTTCATGGCAAAGGCTACAAATGGTTACTTTTTCATGCCGTTAAAATTCTTAAACAACTTGAACATATAAAAATTAACAATTTAGAAGAATGCCCACTATCCTTGCGTCTCCCATTCAAGCAAAAAATAATGTAGTTTTGACAGTGAGGGGAATCAAAGAGACCATCGTTAACCTGCCTATAAATTTAGATACAATCTCACAACTTCCCAATAATATTATCAACAAATTTATAATTTATTTAAAATTGAAAAGAGTTTGAAAAAGAAGTTTTGAAAGTGATTGCATGTACCGTTTAATCCATCCTGAACGAATGTTTCAGGCGGTTTCTACAAAACCAAAATAGCCTTATGTCAATCACAAGACGTATCACCTGATCTGTAATGGTTTGAAATTTTTCAAAAGGAAGATTTGTGTCTGTTCTTTGAAGACAGACACTTTTGTTAAGAGGTTTCGGTAAAATCACTGAACAGGGGCTGTTCGGGATTTGGCGTCAAAAATTCTTTTCACCAAAGCCCCAAATAAATTGTTGCAACTGTAAATGAATTACAAACAATACAAGAAATTCGGATTATCACATTTGGCGACTTATAACTCAGTTGGCGCCACAAAAGTGTCACCAAATCCCAGCGGCCCCTAGTTGGCGATTTGTCCCGAAGGTTCTTTTGAAGAGGTAAAGATGGAATTGGACGAAAAAGATTTGGAAGAAGATGATTATCCAAATTTGGTTGCTGCTAAATCTGTCATCAATCTTGTGGACATGGAGAAAATTGATCACACTTTAGTTCCCGGTGAAAGCAAGTTGTCAATCTGTCGTCTTTAATGATGTTGGACAAAAAAATGTAGTAACCTAAACTCTACCGCGATGAATTACATCAGTTTACTCAGAGAAAGCTCTCAACATACACTAAAATAATTCAATTATGACCATTGTGTTGTTATAATTCAAAAGATTTTATACGCCCATCAAAAATTGCTTCATCAAAAAATCTTGAGCTGTATGTCTATTCAGCTAAGACATAAAGTTCTTGATACAGGACACGTGACAAAAGGTTAAACAGCAAATACGCCAAAAAACAAAGAATTGCAATTTTTTTTTTTCTTGTTAAAAAAAAAAAAATTTCAAACTATTTTATTAAAAAATATAATGTAAAAAATATGTTGATTCTTTTTTTTGTGATATTTATGAATTTATTCATCCTTTTAAATTTCACCAAGAAATATGATCATAAAAAAACTCCACAGAAAAGCAATAAATTTTAATTAATTATCCTGTGGGTTTTTAACCAATTTCCTTTATATTTATTTAAATAAATATAAATTTGTTGTTGTTTCTTATGCCACATGGTAGACAGTAACATCTAGACCAAGTCCAAGAACCCGTGTGTTCGCATAGAAGGAGTTAAAGGGAAGCTTCTGTTGTGAGTGAGCATCTGTAGGTTGGTGTCTGACTTGGATCCATGACGCTGACTTTTTACGGGATAGACTTATCAGCCCTACGCCAAACGTTCTACAGTCATATTAGACCTGGATCTACGGCTTAAAGTTGATTCGAACTACTACATGTCACCGCCAGGACTCGAACCCAAAAACTGTGGCACCAAGGCACTAGTCCCTCTACCATCAGGTCCTTCTTTTGGTCTTTTATGATTAACTTTATTGATTCATCAAATTAATTTCAATTGTAAATTTTAGAAAAGAAAATCAAACACTTTCTTACCAGATTGAAGTCATTAATTTATTGAACACTAGGAAAACGCAAATATTAAACATTAAAGATATATCAAAGAAAGGTACCCCTAAAAGTCTTCTTGGGAGAGAATGTCTTTCATCGCCCATTGGTGGCCTATCCACGGTATACATAAATGAACATGAAGCCCACTGTACAGCAACTAAAAAAAAGGTATAATTCTTTCCTGGTAAATAATATCAATGGACTTATCCCATATTAGAAAAATCTTTACAAAAAAATAGATAAGAATGAAATATATATTTATCCTTACCTAAGCAAATTAAATTTAAATGGAAAATTTATATTTAATATAACGAAATTTCAGTTAAAAACACAATTCTTTGTTCAAAGGTTATCAATTATCTGACTATTTATAGCTCAAATGTGTCACTGATGTTTGTATTAAAATAAATTTCTTTAATAATAAGACAATTGAATGCGGGTTATTTTAATTTCATTTAAATGTTTTCAGAAGATCGCAAAAATCTAATATGCAATTTTGAGAGCAAAAAAAAAAAAGAAAGAAAGAGGGGAAAAAAGAAAAGGAAATCAGACATATACGTACGAGTAATAGAGACAATAAAGTAATTTTCGCCAAAGTTGTTTACCACAAAATACATTGGTCGATTTTTTTTAAATAAAACATATTAAATTTCAAAAAAAATTAAATGTATTTTCTAAATTAAAATTGAATTAGAAATGAAAAAAAAAAGATTCAGTTTATGATATTTAATTATTTCATTACTTCAAACGAAATAATAGAAGATAAAATTCTTCGAAATAATAGAAGATAAAATAGAAATATAATTATTTCTTATTACATATTACTTCTGCTGAAGTAAAGTAAATATTGTATTTATATAAAAGTAAGGAAGTAAAGTATATATTGTAAAGCATAAATATAATTAAATATTTATTGTACACTTGGAAGTAAAGTACAGGGTGATTATAATTAAAGTCCCACTTTCAAAATGTTGTAAAAAAGAACCATTCATCACAATGAGTACAAATTTGAACTGAGATACTTGAAGAACTTGAGATACTTGAAACGGTATGGCATTAAAAAAGTTCCACTGATTTTCCCGTCCAATTTGGTATGGCGTTGCCGTGATGGATGGGCTTTCCACTAACAGTGTCACAACTGTTGAATGACTTTGAAGTCACTTTTTCCGTCAAAAGAACCGAAACAATCAAGCACATTGAACACTACAGTTGGTTTAATGTGCAACTCATGCCAAATACGTTGTCATTTCGAATTAAAATATCACTGGCAGCCGAATTTACTTTCTTTATGCTGCTTACAGCGCCATCTATTAATATACTTTAGAATTTTTGATCTCATACCTTTTCCCCCTTCTTCAAGTATCTTCAGTTCAAATTTAAACTCATTGCGACGAGTTGTTTTTTTTACAGCTTTTTGAATGTGGGACCTTAATATAATCACCTTGTATTTAGATAAATAAGACCTTTATCATCAATTTAAAATCTTATTTCGTCACTCTTTTTTTTCAATTTTGCCAAAATTCAATTCCTTCTTTCATTCAATTTTTTCAACACATAATCTATTTCATATCATTGAAATTTAATAACATATGCATAAAAAAAAGGGTGCACTGATTTTTATCAAGTAATTAGCCTTGTTATATTTATGTAATAATGGATATCACGAAGAAAAACTGAACTTTTAAGTATTACAATTTAAAGTTTTTATGAAGCACATGCGGGCCTGAATTGCCGAGTGACAAGCGCTCTGGCGCTCGGTACCACAGGTATCGGGTTCGAATCCCGGCTTGTGCCATGGATGTTTGTAGTAGTTTTGGAATCCACTTTAAACCATAGGTCCCGGTCTAATAGGTCTCGGTCTCTGTAAGAGCATCACGGAGCAGAAGTCAAACTTCTACTTACGGGTGCTCCATCAGAACAAAAGCTGCACCCTCCTTCCATGAGGGACACGATAATAACAACAGCAACATGAAGCATATGCACGTAAACAATGCTTTTGCTTTACATACAAAGATATTACTTTTGTGCATTTTGTAAATTAATGACTGAATTTTTCTTATAAAAATATGTCAATAGATTTTAACAACATTTTTAATATAGAATTAAGAAAGTCTTTCTGTAAAATGTTTGCTTTTTTTCGTAAACATCTAGTAATTATAAATTAAAATTAATTACTAGATGTTTACGGGAAAAGTTAAGCTTATGATTATGCAGCAAATTAAGTACTTTTACATAATAAGAGATTGTATGATTTTTACTCTAGAAACCGGCAACCAAAAATAATTTTGAATAACATAATTTTTGACATAATGACATAATAATAATTAGTCAATTTCATGTGAAAATAATTAAAAAGTAATAAAAAATAGCAAAAATAATAAAATGAAGTTATATAATAATAAATTAAGTTTTATTTGTAGGGTTTTTCTAAAAGAAATGATATATATATATGTGCTGGAGAATTATGAGAAGAGATTGCAAACATCTCACTGCCAAAAAAAGGGGTGGCCATTAATAATTATGGTTAAGCAGATAATTTTAATAATCATTTAATAATTAATAATCAAGCAGATAATTTTAATAATCATCCATTTAATAATTTTTTAAATGGTTAAGCAGGAAAATATTTAGCAAATTCAGCAGGATAACGCTGAATTTGCTAAATATTTCTGCTTTGAATGACTTCAGATTAAATTTCTGGTTATTCGTAAACAACACATCATTTTTTTCTTCTATTATAAAAATTTTAATGCCGGTCGATCAAAAAATTAAATTTATTAATTCATTATTTAATTCTTCTTAATGAAAACCGTAAACGAAAATTTTTCGATTTTTAGTCATTTTGTAAAAATTAAAGTAAAAACTAGTTGAAGTGTTATCGACATTAATTGAAGCAGTTTATCTATGCGATCACATCGATACACATTATTAAATTATATAACTTGAAAACAATTATCAATTAAAAAATTTTTAAACAATCAATCGTGTAAAAATTCATGATTGTCGAATTAAATAAATAAAAGTATTGAGTGTAATTTTTCTTTATTAATAGTATATACACTCAAGAACCAAAACATTATGACCACCCCTTTATTTTTGCAATGAACTCGCCTGGATCACGTGGAAGGCACGTGATCAGTGGAAGTGGTATTTAACTGGCATTAAGTGGTGGTATTAATCCACGCCAAGGCGGGTTGAAGCTGTGTTGCGCGCAAAAGGTGGGCCAACTCGTTATTGGCAGGTGGTCATAATGTTTTGGCTCTTGAGTGTATATGAGTGACTAGCAGTCTGGTGTTCAGTGAAATAGGCTTGAAGTTCGAGTCCTGTCGGTGCTATGGATGTCTGCATATATATATATTGAGATTAATCGAAATTATAAGGCTTCTTTTTTTAATTTTGTATCAATTAGTTATTTAATTTATTTAAATTCATTCATTATATTATATTATCTTTATTTCTTTATTTTATTTAAATAATTTAGTTTTTATGTGAATATTAATTTTGAAAGTATGATATTTGCTCTCTGTAATTAAAATTTAGCTTCCTGTACAGAGGACTGGGTGTATTAGATTTTTAAATAGAGGGCTTAGTTCGAAACCGATTATAGGGGCCTAATCAGGCCTAATAAATCGGTAGGCCATTAAATCCTCGTTTTTAACAGGAGAGTTCCTTTCTCTCCTAAATTCTCCTTTTAAATCCACCTTTTTAACTTTCGCAGTCATATTGTGAGGATGACTGCGAACCCTAAATGCTGTTTAGGAAATTTTCATTCTAATTTAATTTCACAAAATGGTTCAAATTTATCAGGATACCTGTGATACAGTCCAGGTAACGTTGAACTTGCTGCATAACTTCTGTTTCAATGGCGAATCGTTTCGTTTTGAAGCGCTGGCCATTTCACGACAATATTTGTTTATCCCATTTCTAATTAAATAATTCTCAGTAATTGATTTTTAGACATCCAAAATATTTGTTTCATTTTATTACAAAAACGTTATTTATAAAAAAAAAAAATAATGTTATCTTAAATACATATAGGAACATCCACTTATTTTGTAAGGAACGAATTTTGAATGCTAGTTATGGTTTAAATATAGCAAAATACCTGCGATACAGCCTGGGTAACGTTAAACTTACTACATACCTCATTTTACAATGGAGAATCGTTTCGAAATGCTGGCCATTTCAAAACAACATTTGATATCATATTTTTAATTTAAAAATTTTCAATAATTTATTTTTAGATTTCAAAATAATTGTTTAATTTTATTACGAAAACGTTATTTATAAAAAATAATGTTATCTTAAATACATATAGGAACATCCACTTATTTTGGAAAAAGAACGAATTTTGAATGCTAGTGGTGTTTAGAACTGTGATAAGCTTCTTTTCTCGATTGAAAAGATTTATGCACTGGGAAAACTTAAATATTTCGCCATAGCAGTTTTTCAATTTCTTTGGCATTGTCTGAAATCCCTTTTGATAAAATCTACAAAATTCTTCTCTAATAGGATTCGGGGAAAAAAAAAATCTATATATTTTAGAGATTATTTTTGACAAGTTAAGCTGCATTCTTGCATGTTTGTTTGAGATGAACAAAAATTTCCAAAAACTTGCGAAGATGTTTTAGAGGAATTTGATAAGTCTTTCACTATTATCTAGTAAAAATATTTTAAAATGGAAATTAAATTTAGCTTTAATTGAGGTTTGCAAAAAGAAATTGCTACAAAAAATTTTCAATAATGAATAACATCATACGTGAGCAAGAGACAGATAAAATATATTTTATTTTTCTTGTATACAGTCTGATCCAAAAAACTATTATTTTTAATGATCTCCTCTTATTTTACTTATAAAAATAGATTTTATTTCTGCATTAATTTTATTTTTTAAATATTATTAATATTAAAGTTTATTCTCAACAAAGCAACATACAAAGATAGTTTATTTTTAAAATATTATTAGTATTGAAGATTATTTTCAACAAAAGCAACCCATAAAGATTGTTTATTTTTAAAATATTATTAATAAAGATTCTTAACAAAGCAGCATACAAAGATTGTTTACTTTTAAAATATTAGTAACATTAAAGATTACTTTCAACAAAGCAACATGCAAAGATTGTTTATTTTTAAAATATTATTAGTATTGAAGATTATTTTCAACAAAGCAACACACAAAGATTGTTTATTTTTAAAATAGTACTGATATTGAATGTTATTCTCAATAAAGCAACACAGAAAGATTGCATTATTTCATTGAATAATTTACAAAAATTGCATTGAATTATCTTTAAAAATATTAATATTAAAGATTATTTTCAACAAAGTAACACACAAAGATTGTTTATTTTTAAAATATTATTAATAAAGATTCTTAACAAAGCAACACAGGAGGAATGTTTATTTTTAAAAACAATATTAAAAATTCTTAACAAAGCAACATACAAAGAGTGTTTACTTTTAAAATAATAATATTAAAAATTATTCTCGACAAAGCAGCGCACAAAGATTGTTTATCTTTAAAGCATTGATATTAAAGATTATTTTCAACAAAGCAACACACAAAGATTGTTTATTTTTAAAATAGTACTGATATTAAATGTTATTCTCTATAAAGCAACACAGAAAGACTGCATTATTTCATTGAATAATTTACAAAACTGCATTGAATTATCTTTAAAATATTAATATTAAAGATTATTTTTAACAAAGTAACACACAAAGATTGTTTATTTTTAAAATATTATTAATAAAGATTCTTAACAAAGCAACACAGGAGGAATGTTTATTTTTTTAAAATAACAATATTAAAAATTCTTAACAAAGCAACATACAAAGAGTGTTTACTTTTAAAATAATAATATTAAAAATTATTCTCAACAAAGCAGCGCACAAAGATTGTTTATCTTTAAAGCATTGATATTAAAGATTATTCTCAACAAAACAATACATAAAGATTGTTTATTTTTAAAATGTTATTAATATTAAAGATTATTTTCCACAAGGAAACAAAAAAATTGTTTATTTTTAAAATATTGTTAATATAAAAGATTATTCTCAACAATACAACATACAAAGATTGTTTATTTTTGAAATATTATTTATATTAAAGATTATTCTCAACAAAGCACACAAAGATTATTTATTTTTAAAACATTAATATTAAAGATTATTCTCAGCAAAGCAACATGAATGCTTATTTTTAAAATATTATTAATCTTAAAGGTTATTCTTAACAAAACAGCATACAAAAATTGTTTATTTTTGAAATATTATTAATATTAAAGATTATTCTCAACAAAGCAACACACAAAGATTTAAATTTAAAATGAAATCAACTTCATCACAGGAACTCTCAGATGAAACATCATCATATAAGTCAGTTATATATAAGTCAGTTTTCAATAATAATAATTTTATGTAATACGAAGCTTAAACTAATTACTGGGGAAAAGAAATAATGTTTTGTAATCGAAAACTTTAATTGCAATTATCTAACCTAATTGAATTGATGCTCACTTTATTTCTCTGTGTGATATTGGATATAGACGTAAAAATTTATTTTAAGTTATATTGTTTTGGACGAAATAATGGAATAATAATTATTTTTTTTTTCTTTTCATTAATAACTAATTTATTACGAGATAATATTGTTACCATGTACGAATGTTTCACATTTCATTATTAACTTATGTTAATTTTCAAGATTTTTTTCATGTATGATACGTAAATTTTTGCTAAAAGTCCCTGTGGAACACAATACTCCCTCTTTCTTACAGCGGTCTGATGGCCAATTGGCTAGCACTTTGGCGCTTCAGGTTCGAATCCTGGCGGTGGCAAGGAAGTTAGTTTGTGGTTGGAAATCCCACATTAATTATCCTAAAGTGTAATTACAGTACAGCAATAAACCAAATCAAATCAAACAATTTTTCTGGCTATCAGAGATTGTTCATAATATTTTCGAAAGAATATGCTTGATGTAAAAAAGAGAGTAATCTGTAATGATCTGTCATTAACTATATATTCCTCAAATGTTTATTGGCTAGAAATCTGGCCTTTGGTACCACATACATCAGATTCAAATCCTGGATGTGACATAGATGTTTCTTAGTGGTTCGGAATCCATTTTAAACAGAAGGACCCGATCTAATTATCCGAAAGTGTACAAAAATTTCCGTAGAGTAAAAAATTTCCGTAACCAAACCAAACCTACACCCTAGCCGCGTACGTTGCCACTATGCCACGAATCGGCTCTTTAATGTTTAACCCGAATCGTGTTTTAATGTTTATTTTTTATATTGTACTGAAGAGAGATTATGTTTTCTGTTTTGATTCCCCATCAAAATCAGAATATTTTTCTAAAAAAATATCAACTAAATTTTAAACAAGTAATATAAAAAAAAAAAAAAATTAAAGTCAATTCCTTCTATTAGCTCACACTCTCCCTATATATATCTTGTTCAAATTTTCAATCGTTATTAAAATACTTTTTTTATTCATCCACTCAAGTTCAAATACATTTTTAACTTGTAGTGGATGACACTGATGTCAATACAGTTTTTTTTCAAATATTAATTCAGTAATTAAATTTAATTAATTAATTTTAGTTTTTTAGATTTAAGTTGCATATATCTACCAATAGATGACGCCCGATAAACTTAAAAAAATGAATGAAAATTATTTATAAAGGACTTTCTGCAATACAAAAAGAAAAAAAGTAGGAATTGACTTTAAAAAAATTTTATATTACTTGTTTTTCACTATATTGCAGAAAGTCCTTTATAAATAATTTTCATTCATTTTTTCAAGTTTAATTGGCACCATCTATTGGTAGATCTATGCAACTTAATACAAAAACCCTAAAATTAATTAATTAAACTGAATTAATTAATTAATATTTGAAAAACTGTATTAACATCAAGTGTCATCCACTACAAGTTCAAAAAAATGTATTTGAACTTGAGTGGGAGGAGTAAAAAGTATTTTATGAACGATTGAAAATTTGAAAATGATGTATATAGGGAGAGGGAAGCTAATAGAAGGGATTTAAAAAAAAGAAGAAAGATAAAAATAGAATGAAGTATGGCTGCCACAAAAGTTAAGACGGACCATATTCATTACATCCCTAATCTTAGCCAAGGAAAATGAATCTTCTTGAAAATTCTTGAGAAAAAAACAAATATTTTGAGATTGTTATGTATTGCATGTATATCATTTTAACATAATACTCTATTTTTTATACAGTCGCCAGGAATTAAAAGCCAAGCACCCGAACTCTTCTATTAAAGTATAAGATTCAATGATTCTGCCAAAAGAAATGTCGTTTTCAAGAAATTTCTGTTTTTTTTCTTCCTCGGTGGTTATCAATGTAACGAATAAAAAAATTTAGTAAATAAATGTAATAAAATACCGCATAGTAAAAGTTTTGTTTATAGGGCCTGAATGCCGAGTGGCTAGCGCTCTGGCGCACGGTACCGCAGGTTTCGGGTTCGAGTCCCGGTGGTGTCATGGATGTTTGTAGTGGTTCGAATCCACTTTAAACCGTGTGTCCCGGTCTAACAGGATCGTAGAGGATTGCGGGGGTATTGTTACTCCACGTTCGGGGCTTATCTTCAAACTACACCCATCTCCCGGGTGGTGCTCAGTGAGTAACGTCTGTGCAGCGCTTGCCTTAAGGCATTAAAGACAATTGTTTCAGTGGTTGCCAGCTGAGTTGGAAAAAAAGCTGTTGTTTATTTATTTGAACAACGATAAACAGTTTGGATTCCATTTGATGTATAAAAATACTCTTAAGGGGGTCCATTTATACCTTTTCGTGTCATGGTTTTCTAATAAACCACTGAAGCTTTAGCACAAGTTTGATAAAATATATATGCAGGAGAACGATACTGATGATGTTACTGCACCGCATATTTTAAAGGAAACATCATATACTACTGTGCCAAAAAGTAAGACCAATTTATTTTTTTTTTTTTCAAAAACTCTTTATTTATTCTTCCCAATTTATTTCATCGCCTTCAAAGTAATCTCCTCCGGACACAATGCATTTGTGCCAAATTTTTTTTTTCCAATCCTCAATGCACGCTGAAAAGTCACCGGCAGGGATGGCCTTTCAAAGAGCGCGCCGATTTACGTTGAATCTCTTCAATCGACTCAAAACGGTGTCCCCGGAGAGGTCTTTCGAGTTTAGGAATTGCCAGAAGTCGCACGGTGTGAATAGAGGGGAGAAGGGTGTGGAACTATATGGGTTTCATTTTTGGCGAAACAGCCATGAAGAATCAATGCAGTGTGAGCTGGCGCATTCAGTGTTTTCGCTGGTACCAATCGAGATTTGACGCGTTTCAGGCCCAGAATGGCCTAACCTTTTGAAATTCCAACATCATGACAAAGGTCTCTAATTGAAATCGACGGTTTGCAAGCACCAAATCTTTCATTTTTTGGACGTGAGCTTCGTCGGTTGAGGTGGATGGTCGACCAGAGGGCTCTTCGTCTTCAACGCGTTCTCTGCCTTCGGTGAATTGTTTATACCACTTCTAAGCATTTCTTTCTGATATAGGAATGCTCACCGAATGCTTTCTGCAACATTCTACACGTTTCCGCAAACAAAATTGAATGCAAGTTCTTTGCCCAATTCATTCAGACATTTCAAAAATCACCGGAATTAGTTTTAGCGCCTCACAAATCCAAGCGTAACTCAAATACTAATGAATATTTTGACGTCAAATTTCACACAGATGCCAAGTACAGTGCCAGCAACCTAAAAAAAAAAAAATTGAAATTCCATAATCCTAGAGAATTTTAAATTGAAAATTGGTTTTACTACTTTTTGGGCACAGTAGTATGGTATTTTTATGTCGCATCCGACTCAGTTGCCTTTACAAGAATATAAAAAGGATTTTAATTATAATAAAATTCTAAGAAGCTAACTGCATAATTCTAAACATACTGTGTGTTTTATGTTTTTTTTTTTCTTTTCAAAAGTCATAAAAAAAATAGCATGGTAATGGTTTTAATCTATCTTGTCTATACGTTCAAATACTCAACTATTCAAACATCCCACTATTCAAACACTCAACTAATCAAACACTCAGTATTTGAGGTGGTACGATCCTGCCATTCGCAGGCTTCATTATATAGGGTGAGACAGTGTAGATTGCCACTTTAAAAGTAAGATAAAAAAAAAAATTATCAAAAATTAAAAAATATTAAATTACATAAAATTAGTTTTATTATTTTCTGTCTTAATCATATAATCCATATGACAGTGAATAAAAAAAATTAGAAGTTATTTTTTTTTTGTTCTAATGCAGCTGACAAACACTTAGACAATTGTCTTATATGTCTTAAAGAAAGCGCTGCACCGACGTTATTCACTTAGCATTACCAGGAGGTGCGTGTAGCTTGAAGATAAGCCACGGACGCGGAGTAGCAATACTTCCGCAACGCTCTACTCATTCTGTTAGACCGGGACCTACTGTTTAAAGTGGATTCCGAACCACTACAAATATCCATGGCGCCGCCTGGACTCGAACCCAAAACCCGAGGGCACCGAGCGCCAGAGCGGTAGCCAATCGGCCGTTCAGGCCCTAAAAAATTAGAAGTTTTTATAGAAAAATAACTATAGATGAAACAAAGATACCGCACATACAAAAATTATAAAATTTTCGGGCACATCAACCATTAAAAATGAGTTGAGTATATTAAAAGAGTTAAGTCTATGAAATTGAACATCAGTTAAAAGGTGGCACGCGAAAAATTAATTAACATATCAATCATGGACTGTTTATTGATTATATTTTTCAATGAAGTAACCAATGAAATAAAATAATAAATTATAAAAATAAATTATTGCATATTTCTAATACTTATTAAAAAGAAAAGTAATAAATTAAATTATTTCACTCCAGTAGTAACGCGTTCAGCTATTGTATAGGTGGGCAGAAGAAGTGTTTTAATCTGGCCTTTGGTACCACGGGTTTCAGGTTCGATTTCCTGGCGGTGGCATGGATGTTTGTTAGTGGTTCGAATCCACGTTAAACAGAAGGTCCCGGTCAAATTAACCAAAAGTGTGCAAAAAAAAAATCCCATAGAGCAACAAATCAAATCGAATCAAACCCTTTTTCTGACTATTCAATACTATTTTCGAAAGAACATAAGTTCTTGATATAACAAAAAAGAAAGCAATCTGTCATTATCTATATCTTCCTCAAATGTTTATTGTCTAGAGCTCTGGCCTTTGGCACCACAATTTTCAGGTTCATAGATGTTTATTAGTGATTCGAATCCACATTAAACTGCCTGATGACCAATTGACTAGCTCTATGGCCGTTAGAGCTTCAGGTTCGAATCCTGGCAGGTGCATGGTTGTTTGTTAGTGGTTCGAAATACACGTTAAACTGTAGGTCGCTATCTAATTAGCCTAAAGTGTGCAAAAAATGACCGTAGAACAACAAAAAACCAAAACAAAAAACTCAAAATGTTTAAGAAAAAAAGGAAAAAAGTTAAATAATAATAAATAAAAACAAATTTTAAGAGATCAGTAAGGGGATTTCTGGGGAAAAGATTGTTAATGATTACATGTAGCTAAAAGGGTGTATTTTTCTTTCATTTGAGCGAAATATTTCAGGACAAAGCTGAAAAAAAAAAGATTTCATCAGAACCAGATTTATCTCAAACAAACTACGAAAAAAAAAAACTCAAAATGTTGAAAGTATTAACGGTATTTCGGTGAACTACGCAACACCGCCGAGATCTTCTGTTCAAGCTTGGCGAGGTAAATACAAAGTAAACACAAGAACTGGAAACTAAAATGTATTTTCCCTTTTATAAGTCCTGAACAAATATTTTTCTCCCTCGTTTTACAAAAATTGTCCCTTTGTGAAAAGATAAACTTTTTATTTTGGAGAAGGCATTCGAGTTCTCGGTTCTCAGTAAGCTAAACGGGATGTTTGTTGAAATGGGTGTAAACAGTTCTGCAAATGGTTTTTCCCTATTATTTTCAAGACTGTGATGCACCGATTTTTTCATCAAAGAAGTTTTTAGAAAAGTTATTATTTGTTTTTAAGAGATTTCTATGATTTCTTTAGATATCCGAACATATTTTTTTCTCTTTATGCATATAGGGCTTCAAAATAGCGTCATTATATAGAGTAAATATTACTAGCTCAAATATTACTAAAAGATTCGGAATGGAGAAAAATAGGACGTCATTGCAAAACAACTTTGTGGTATAACTATTCTACAATTACATGGCATATTAGTAAAAATCGAAAAACTCATACGAGACAATCTGTCTACCATTGCAAGAATAAAAATCAAAGAAACTTGAAAGTACAAAAATATGCACTCACATAAAAGGTGTAGTTATTACTGTCGAATCTCCCTTTTCTGAAAGCAATGACTGCAACGCGCACTGTAAAATCCACACTATCAGTAACACAAAAATTAATTTTCCACTACTTTTATATTCATAATTTCCAAAAATTTATTTACATTTCAAAGATTTTTAATGGTCTACTTTAGGTGTACTAGCGCTCTGGCGCTCGGTACCACAACTGCCGTGTCCGAGTCCCATCGTTGCCATGGATGATTGTAGTGGTTTGGAATCCACTTTTTAAACCGTAGCTCCCAGTTTAATACTGTAGAGCTTTAGGCGTAGGGCTGACAACCCTACCCCGTAAAAATAAAAACATCTCCTGTTTTGAAATCTGCCAATAGACAGAAGGTCTTGGCCCACCATGGGGCTGTTGCACCAATGAAGAAGAATTTAGGTATAAAAGAAATGTAGTTAAAACGTGCTAGAATGTCCAAAATAAGCATATTTGTCAGAGTATGTGCGAGCAAAGATTGCACAAAAATTTTAGACTTCTCGTCATTGTCAAATTTTAGCAAAAACAATTAGCGTGCAACAATATTCAGGTTTGAATCCTCAAGTGGAATGCGTTGCAGTCGCTGTTTCCTCAAACAAAAAGACTTTATGGTGATTGTAGAAGCGTAAGTAAGCATCTCGCATCGAAATTCAAGCTGCCCGAAGGACATTTTTTCCTCATTATCTCCCCATAGTATTCATGGATATGTGTTTAAGCTACCACTAAATAACAAAATACCTCAGAAGGAAATGCTCTCTCAACTTCATCTGTTCATCTGTCAGTGAACTGTTCGAGGCATATATATGTAGATATATATATATATATATATATATGTGTGTGTGTGTGTGTGTGTGTGTGTGTGTGTGTGTGTGTGTGTGTGTGTGTGTGTGTGTGTGTGTGTGTGTGTGTGTGTGTGTGTGTGTGTGTGTGTGTACATATGCATATGCCCGCTGCAAAGTATAGCCAAGTGGAAATGCTCTCCCAACTTCATCTGGCAATGAACTGTTCGTTATTCTTTAAAATACTCATAAAAGTAAAGTACTTGTGTCTACTCTGTAATAAAAATGATTTATTCGAAATGTTTGATGTAAACATTGAAATTCAATAAATCAGTTTTGTAACCGTGCTTCCTCCTATGCACTGGCAAGAGCATCCCCAGTGATGTTCAGTAGACTCTCTTCTGAGAGGAAGTACAGCACAATCTCAAGCTTCTGTTGAGAAACGTTTAGTTTACAGTCTCTCACACCGAGAGGAATTATATTTAACGCAACCCTGCTATTAGTTAGGCTACGAACTCTCACTCGGAGAGGAAGTATATTTCACGCATCCTGCGAGTAGCTGAGTATCTTTATTTTTGTCTTAGAAATGGAGTCCTTCCCCAAATCTATAATTACATACCTTTAAATGTGTTAAGTATTTTATATGTGTGGTGCTTGTGCGTGTGTAAATAAATCTGTGACTTCTCCAACCTGTACCTGAAATACTTTTTAACAAAACCACACCCAGTTACAGTCGGATTGGCCAACCTGCACACTACAGTTTTTATTTTCTATAAGAGAATATATTAATCTTTTCATTTTGGATCCATTACTGAATATATTTGTATATGATTTGTTCTGCTACTTTTATTGCGTTCATTACTTATTATAATTTTTTTATCAATTATCATTTATATCATTATCATTTAGTATTATCATTAATCATTTATATCATTATCATTAATTATTATAATTTATGTAATTTGATGGATGGTTTTGTAAAATGCCAGGAATATGTGAAGGAGTTACTTTCCTTTCTAAAACATCAACACGCCATAAATTGCTGAAAAATATTTGATAAGTACCGTAATAATTATTCCTACAGTTTTTTAATTAATTAAAGCAAGAAAACTTACTTAATTAGATTTTAAGTCGAGGATATCAGTTTCTATATTTCAAATATCATTTAACTAAATTTTTCAAAATTAAAAAAAGGTTTCGAATTTTTTTTAACCTCTTTTCACCAATTAAGTATTATTATAAAAACCAATATAAAGAAACAATAAGCAGACTTACACAATAAATTCTTTTGTGAAATAAATATATATATTCAATTATCTATCCATTTGAAAACAAATTAAAAATGGTGAATAACACGAGAAGTTCTTAAACTTCTACTTTTTGTGTGTGCTTTAATTTTCCTCAACAGAGGAAGATTACATTAACTCTTATTGCTGAATCAATTTAAATTGAATTAAAGAAGCAATGGTTATAATGGCTACCAATTTAGCTTGCTTTGCTAGTAAGAAAATTCAAAAAATTAAGCAGTAAAAGATAATCGCATTTTTTACTGATATCAAATTCAACTTAGTTTTTATCTTTGAAGTAACTAGAAAAGAATTGAACCCTTAAAAATAATTGTTCTTCTTCAAACGGAAGTAAATGGCATTTTATTGCCCGTTTACCCTTATTACTTTAAGATGGGCCTGAAGACAAAAGACATTTTCCATTTCAAATATAGTTTAAAATGCAATTTAATGTAAAGCTCATCGGCTAAAACAAATTGACTGGTAAATTTATAATTTTTTTTTTTTTTTTGTTATATTGCTATTGCTATTTGCCATTTTTGCTATATTGATCATAAAATTGCTAAGAAAATTTGCAAAAGTGTTTCATTTTATAAATAATTAATGTTCATAATTCATTCATTCCCTTACACCACTTGGTAAACAGTTGGTAACATCTAGGCCAAATCTAAGGACACTTGTGATCTCATGGATGAAAGGAAAGCGGGAAGGGAGCAGTTTCTGTTGTGATGGAACATCGGAGTCTAGGTAGAAGTCTGGCTTGGCTCCGTGTCGCTAACTTTTTACGGCGCAGGGTTGTCAGCCTTACGCCCAGGGTTCTACAATCATATTATACCTGAATCTACGCCTTAAAGTGGATTCTGAACCACTACAGTGCATGGATTAAAAAAGGTATCATTTTTTCATAGTAATCAATTCTTTAGAAAAAAATAGATAAAAATGTAATAGATATTTATACTGTTGTTGTGGTTTCATATCTCACTCGATCGACAGCAAACTCTAGACCAAGTCCAAGTACCCTTGGGGGTCTCATGGAAAGAGAAAAGGGGGTAGCTTCTGTTGCGATGGATCACTCGTAGGTAGAAATCTGACTTGGCTCCGTGACGCTGAAGAAGGAGGGCTGTGCCTTCCGGGGACTTTTAGGGTGAACTATGCATCATTTGCGTATAATATAAGAGAAACATGTAAAACTCCCACCAGGTAGTCCGACTCACATGGCAAGATGCTGAACATCACAAACGCCATCGAAACTCCTCGTTTTTTGAGCGGTCTGGGGGCCAAGTGGCTAGCGCTCTGACCTTGATACCACAAGGCTTCAATTTCGAATCCTGCCGGTGGCATGGATGTTTGTTAGTGGTTCGAATCCCCTTTAAACTGTAGGTCTCAGGCTCGTGTGCACAAAATGACGGTAGAGTGACAAACCAAACCTCGTTTTTTGAAACAATGTCTATAACAAAGCCGCCAGTGGATTGAACCTCCGCCCTCATGTTCACCAGCGGCGCGCCTTACCACTGAGCCACGAGTCAGGCTTATAATGCATGAATCCATAAAATTCCAAATAATTCACTAGTTTCAAGTTTTTCTATATATATTTTTTTCAACTTGGCAGAAGAAACTTATGCTGAATAAAAATATGTATTTCAGAGTTCATGAAAATATTTTGTTTTATATGAAATCTATTTCTGAAAATATTTATTTGTGAAATATATTCTTAAAAAAAAAAAATCTGTTGAGGAATAACATCAAAATATGTTTTATAAAAGGACAAACTAACTGAAAACATTATGAAAGTGGTGAATTTTAATAATTTAAATACGAGATCGTTTTTTAATGCCCTAAACAATTCATACATTTGTGTTTTAAATGTAACGATCTCGATTATCATCAGACAAGAGAATGTGGATTCGAATCCACTGCTGGCATGTGTTGCGGCCTTCAGAATCACGGCCTTCAGAAATGAGAGGAGTCGATAGGGACTGCGACAACATTTGTAGGTTTGGTTGTCGCTCGACGGTCACCTTGTGCGCACAAGGGCTAAACAGACCGGGGCCTACAATTTAAAGTGAATTCCGAACCCCTACAAACCTCCATGGCATCGCCAGGACTCAAACCCGAAACCAGTGGCACCTAGTGGCAGAGCTCTAATTACTCCCTATCAAATCCCTAAATATAATTAATTTAACTGAATTTAACTATAAATACTAGTCCTGTCACTTAAATAAGACAAATTTGTGATAAAAAAAAAAATAATTGAAAAATAATAATAAAATAAAATTATAAATAAAAAGCTAAATATTAAAAAAAATATATAACAAATATGAAATAATAATTACTGAAGAAAATAAAGACATTTAATCCTAAATCGATTAAAATCCTTTCTTAAAAACATGCAAAAACAAGCAATAAATTAATTAATAATAGTTTAATTAATAAATTAATTATCTAACGTCACGTGTACAATATTTAATCACGTATTTCATGGTATTTGCTTCAGCAAAAAAAAAAAAAAAAATGCATTCCATGTTAAGGAGAAAAAAAAAATCTCACTTCGATAACGAAGCAATTAAATTCATTCTTACAGTGGAAAAAAAAATAATAGACAGATAAAAACTTTTAAATGTTTTTTTTTCCGAACCGTAAAAAAAAAAAAACATGGAAAACCAGATGTGAAAAAAAGAAGGGGCGGGGGGGACAGGCGATAACAGCAACAACAACAACACCAAACGCTGCTTTCCATCTCGACATTTAATTCCATCAGTGCTAATGGACGGGGTCGAAATTGAGTTTTAATTACCTGAGTGTTCGAAAAGCTAATAGGTTTACAACTCTGGCGATGAATATAAACGACGTAATTGAAAAGAGAACAAAAATATGCCGCATTTCGGTCGTTCGTAAAAGGGACTAATTATGTTTCATGAACTGCTAGGGGGAGAACTCGTTTCCATTCATTCCCCTTGGGGAATAATCCCAACACAAAAATAACTTGATTTTCTATTTACTCCTCCTTTCAAAAAACAAGAGCTTAAAGTTTAAGTCATGCTGATTATAATGGAAGTAGTAATAAAAGGTTTTAATGGATAAATTAAAATGTAAAAATGTAGACATAGACAAAGAATAGTTACAATCCATTTTCTAATTGCTTTTAAAATTAATGGCTTCAATTATTTATTTTAATCAATAGCTTTCAAATTTTATGTTACAATTTAATTTTTCCTTATGGAAGAAACAAACGAAATCTGTAATTGAATCAATTTTTATTAATTTATCATTTTATATTCTGTTACCATTATCCCTCTGTGGATGAATTTTGCACTAAAGCCCGCATGCATACATGTAGTAACTCTCATTTTGCTCTTTTCTGATTTCCCGATCTATAAGATTAAATGATTACAATAATCTATAGATTGCACTAACATCCTTATTAACCTTGTATTTGCGGCTTGATGGCCAATTGGGTAGCGCTCTGGGCTTTGGTGCTTCAGGTTCGAATCCTGGCGATGGCATGGATGTTTGTGAGTAGTTCGAATCCACGTTAAACTGTAGAATCCACGTGTAGCTTGAATATATGCTACGGACGCCAGAAAACTACCCCCGTAAAGCTCTACGGTCATAATAGACCGGGACCTACTATTTAATGTGGATTCCGAACCACTACAAATATCCATGGCATATGAATGGTGTGAATATGGTGGTTGTGGAACGATATGGTTTCATTTTTTGGAGAAAACTTCATGAAGAATCAATGCAGTGTGAGCCGGCGCATTCAGTGTTTTCGGTACCAATCGAGATTTGACTCGTTTGAGACCCAAAATGGAATTGACCGATCCTTTTGAAATTCCAACATCATGACAAAGGTCTCAAACTGTAAATCGACGGTTTGCAAGCACCAAATCTTTAAGTTTTTGGACGTGAGCTTCGTCGGTTGAGGTTGATGGTCGACCAGAGGACTCTTCGTCTTCAACGCGTTCTTAGCCTTCTTTTGAACTGTTTATACCACATTCAAACATTTCTTTCCGATATAGGAATGCTCACCGAATGCCTTCTGCAACATTCTATACGTTTCCGCAAACAAAATTTAATTCAAGTTCTTTGCTCAATTAGTTCAGACATTTCAAAAATCGCCGGAATCAGTTTTAGCGTCTCACAAAGCCAAACGTAACTGAAACACTAATAATTTTTTTTTTTTTTTTGACGTCAAATTTGACACAGATGTCAAGGACAGTGCCAGCAACCTAAAAAAAGGAAGAAAAAAGTAAAATTCCATAAGCCCAGATAATTTTAAATTGAACATTGGTCTTACGTTTTGGACACAGTAGTACATTCAAATTTTATATTACAAACAATTTTTCCTTATAGTAAAAATCAAACAAAATCTATACTTTAATCAATTTTTATTAATTTATCATTTTATATTCTATTACCATTATTTATCTAAGAATGAATTTTGCACTAAAACACACATGTAATAACACCCATTTTGCTCTTTCTGATTTCCCGATCTACAAGATTATTACACTAATCGAATCCCTATTGTCCTTGTATTTGCTGACTGATAGCCAATTGGTAGCACTGTGGCCTTTAGTGCTTCAGGTTCGAATCCTGGCGTTGGCATGTTTGTGAGTAGTATGGAATCCACTTTAAACTGTAAGTCCCAGTCTAATTAGCCTAAAGTGTGCATAAAATGACGGTAGAGCGAAAAGCCAAACCTTGTATTTTCATATAATAAGCGTTTTTTGCATATGTCCATAATTAATTAATCATTGATTTAACCCTTCTTCAAAAAGTAACCAACTGGTCGAACATCAACCTCAACCGACGAAGCTCACGTCCAAATAATTAAAGAATTGGTGCTTGCAAATCATCGATTTACAATTAGAGACCTTGCTGATGATGTTGGAATTTCAAAAGGATCAGTCCATTCCATTTTGGCCCTCAAACGCCAAATCTCGATTGGTACCGAAGACACTAGATGCGCCAGCTCACACTGCATTGATTCTTCGTGACTTTTTCGCCAAAAAGGAGGCCCATATCGTTCCACAACCACCGTATTCACACCGTGCGACTTCTAGCTATTCCCTAAACTCAAAAGACCACTCTGGGGACACCGTTTTGAGTCGGTTGAAGAGATTCAACGTGAATCGCTACGAGCTTTGAAGGCCATCCCTGCCGATGACTTTTTAGCATGCATTGAGGATTGGAAAACGTTGGCATAAGTGCATTGTGTCTGAGGGGATTACTTTGAAGGCGATGAAATAAATTTGGAAGATTAAATAAAAGGTTATATAAATTAAAAAAAAAAAAAATTTATCTTACTTTTTGGGCACAGTAGTAACTTTCGACTCTCTTTAATTATATAAAGAACAAATTTGACTTTTACATTCACACTTTATACCCTCTCAGTAAACGTAATTCTTACCTCTCTATTGGAAATTAATACACATGTCTTACATGCGTCCTATTATCACATATGCCAGTACAGTTTGATATTCAGCTGCAAAAGTCTAGAATTAATAACATGCAAGGTTCAAAAATCAAAGTTATTCGCATGGTCATTAATTAATGGTCACAATTATTCGTATGGTCTTCCTCAGAAATGGCATTCTTAGTTCTCTCAATCTCCCAGTGTTAAGAAGTTTGTTAAAGAAATTGGCGGAGATTTTAAGTATAATCTTGATTCGGAATAACGTTTAACTGTAAATCTTAGTCTAATTAGCCTAAAGTGTGCATAAAATGACGGTAGAGCGACAAGCCAAACCTTGTATTTTCATATAATAAGCATTTTTTGCACATGTCCATAATTAATTAATCATAGATTTAACCTTTCTTTTCCTAAACTTTCTACATTTCTTAATTTCCCAGTGTACTAACGAAACCCTTTTCAAGATTAGTTATTAGTAATTACTGATTCGAGATGTCAAGCGCATAACAATTTCTGTAGCTTTTGGACGCACAGCTTCTCTTTCTCCCCGTCTTCTCTTTGAGATTAATAGCAAATCTTTAATTCAATTCTATGTTAATAAATTAAAATAAAATATTCACGACTTTTAATTCATCGATTGAACTCTCTTGCCTCTGGGCTACACTTTGCAACTGGCATATGCATATGCACAGTCCAGTCACATTAATGTGACCACCACCTACTTTCGACGTCAACGTGAAATAGCCAATCACAAAAAGGCAGGTGGCAGCCCATTGCAGTGGAGTGTATATGAAGGATGTCCTAGGGCACGGAAAGCATTTCAATCGTTATGTATATTTTTTCTATATACACTGAAGTGACAAAAGTCATGGGATAGTAATATGAAAATTTTCAAATGGCAGTAGCATCGCGTAGAACAGGTATAAAGGCGCAGAGCTTTCATTTCTGTTCAAGTTATTCATGTGAAGAGGTTTTGACGTGATGATGACCGCACGACGGGAATTAACAGACTTTGAACGCGGAATGTTAGTTGGAGCTAGACGCATGGGTCATGCCATTTCGGAAATCGTGGCTCAATATTCCTGCAGAAGACTTCCAACGATTTGTTGAGTCCATGCCACGTCGAGTTGCTGCACTTCGCCGGGCGAAAGGAGGGCCGACACGATATTAAGAAGTATCCCATGACTTTTGTCACTTCAGTGTATATACGGTCCGCTCTACTAAAGGTAGTTATTCTGCTTTTGACAGGTGGTCACATTAGTGTGACTGAACTGTATATATATACATACATGGCACGAACAATTCACTGACAGATTAAATTGAGATAAAATTCTTTCGTGGCT
Source organism: Caerostris extrusa (assembly GCA_021605095.1). NCBI lineage: Eukaryota > Metazoa > Arthropoda > Arachnida > Araneae > Araneidae > Caerostris > Caerostris extrusa. Next base: position 60,398 of record BPLR01006852.1, read on the forward strand.
ACATAAAATTTTTGCAGCGGGCATATGCATATGTATATACTACTGTGTCAAAAAAGTAAGACCAATTTTCAATTTAGAATTCAAGGTGCTTATGAAATGTCATTATTTTTCCCCCTTTTTTTAGGTTACTGGTACTGTCCTTGACATCTGTGTGATATTTGGCGTCAAAATATTCATTAGTATTTGAGTTACGCTTAGCTTTGTGAGACGCTAAAACTGATTCCGGCCATTTTTGAAAGGTCTCAATTGAGAAAAGAACTTGCATTCAATTTGTTTGCGGAAACGTGTAGAATATTGCAGAAGGCATTCGATGAGCATTTCTATATCGGAAAGAAATGTTTAAAAGTGGTATAAACAGTTCAAAGAAGGTAGAGAATGAGTTGAAGACGAAGAGCCCTCTGGTCGACCACCAACCTCAACCGACGAAGCTCACATTCAAAAATTAAAGATTTGGTGCTTCCAAACCGTCGATTTACAGTTAGAGACCGTTGTTGATGATGTTGGAATTTCAAAAGAATAGGTCAATTCCATTTTGGGCCTCAAACGCATCAAATCCCGATTGGTACCGAAAATGCTGAATGCACCAGCTCCCACTGCATTGATTCTTCGTAACTTTTCACCAAAAGGAAACCCATATTGTTCCACAACCACCGCATTCACACCGTCCGACTTCTGGCTATTTCCTAAACTCAAAAGACCACCTCGGAGACACCGTTTTGAGTCGATTGAAGAGATTCAACGTGAATCTCCGCACGCTTTGAAGGCCATCCCTGCCGATGACTTTTTAGCATGTCTTGAGGATTGAAAAAAAAAAGTTGCCATAAGTGCATTGTGTCCAGAGGGGGTTACTTTGAAGGTGATGGAATAAATTTAGAAGAATAAATAAAGAGTTTTTGAGAAAAAAAAAAATATTTGATCTTACTTTTTTTTAACGCAGTAGTATACATATATATTTAATTATACATATACATTTATTTATGCATATACATTTTAATACATTTAATTATTAATTTTTTATAATTATCAATTTTAATTGATAATTAAATTTTAATGTGCTCCATTATTTGATAAAAACATCATTGTACTTTTTTTTTATGTATAAATTTCTAAATTCAAATGTTCTGCAATAGATATGTGCGGAAAATTAATTAATGAAAAAATTAAATAAATTTTTAGAAACTTAATTATTAAAGTCGAAGTGCTATTTTAAATTGATGATGAAAAGACTTATGTAGTAATTTTACTTCCAAGAATGATGAAGTAATACTTAAACTAATGTAAGGAGAAAGAGGTGGGATTTTTTTTTTTTTTTTTTTTTTTTTTTTGCCATTGAAATATAAAAAAAAATATTAAGCTACATCTTCTTTTTAATTTCTGAAATAATTTTAATTTCTGGAAATTACAATGAATTCTTTATTCCCTTAAAACTTAACAAAATTTAATAAATTTTACTTAAACAAACCGAATAACATCGGGTTATGTTTTGTTATTTATAACCAAAATGTGGTTATCATTTGCTTTCTATGATTAATAATAATGTTCAATTATCAATGTATCAATGTTCAATAATTTTTATGATGTTTCTTAACTCAGAAATTTTTTATATACAAAATTTTAAAAAAAAAAAGTGTTTTTAAACGTATCGATAAAAATAATATAATTTAAAATGTCACTTAATTCAATTTTTTTTTTTAAAACATACTGTATTATGTATAAGAAAAGTATTTTTCTCGTATTAGAGACTTAATACAATTTAAAATGTAACTAAATATATCCAACACCTAATTTCCTTTACTAGAGATATTTTTGAACATATCAATGAAAATTTACACGTATCTATAAAATGAAAAGATATGGTTCTTTTATATTTTCTAAAAGTTTAAAATTTAAATTCAAAGGAAAAAAAAAATTAATTTCTGCAATTTCTTTATCTGGAACTTAGCCAAAAATTACGAAACATTTATTATTAGTTATTGTTTAGGGGCTGATGGCATAGTGATGGCGCTCGGTACCACAAATTTCGGGTTCGAATCCCAGTGGTGCCATGGATGTTTATAGTGGTTCTCACTTTAACCCGTAGAACCCCTGTCTAATAAAAACCGCAGAGCGTCACGAAGCCCAATCAGACTTCTTACCCACATTATTCCTAAATTGTAAAGGGGCAACTCAGCTCTAGGCACAGTGATGTGGTGTGGTGTAGTAGTAGTAATGTAATAATACAGTTGTAGAGTGTTGGCGTAGGGCTGACAACCCTACCCCCGTAAAGAAAACCTCTTCTGTTTCGAAATCTGTCGGTAGATAGATAGACGGCATTGGCCCTCCATGGGCTATAGCGCCCAGAGAGTTATTCTTTAATCAAAAGGAAAAAAAAAATACACAATATCTCTATTATTAAATAAACTCCAAATTGATTGTGTCATTAAAAATTAAATTATTGTAAAAAATTAAATTATTGTGTCATTAAAATTATTCATTAATAAAAACCTTATTTTTTATCGCCACCAGAAGAACCAATAATTTTTATAATGGAAAATGACGGCTATCTCTTTTTTGTGTCAGATATCATTTTTATATTTTACTTTTGGTGGCGTTATCGCTTGAGACTATTGTTTTTATTTTTGATCGTTACTAGATATGTTGCACTCGTGATTAAGATTGCTTTTAATATGGTTTTAACTTCTTCCAATGTATTTCTGAATTTCAGATAGAAATATAAATTACGAAATAGTAGGTTGCTTAGAAATACTTTCAGTTTATATTATAATCATGATGTTTATCAATTTATTTCATTTATTTTCTTTATTTACAAAAGAGTTAGTAATGTTTTATTTTCAATAACCGGCCAATACCGTTTCATATCTATTAGTTTTTCATAATGTTACGTGTGTGTGTGCAGTGTGGGTAGTTCTTATAACTTAGAATTTATGAAACTGAGGCCTAATTTGTTTTTGTTGTTTTATATCACAAAGCTACATCGAACATTTTTAATTAAATAGTTTACATTTGATTTCGATCTTCTTCTTTTAAATATTATATAGCAAAAGTATCTTATAATTTCAAAACTATAATAGACCTCATTTTCCCCCTCTAGTTTCAATATTTTTTTTTAATCTAGTATTAACAGAAAATCCAATTTGAAAAAGAAAAACAATTTGAATCAATTAATTTTTATTTAAATAAGATTATAATTTTTTGGCAGGAAATCAGCAATAAAAAAATAATAAAACTGTTGAAATTAGACAATGAAAATATTGTCTTTTTCAATTATTATAGAAATAATAAACTAGCTTAACTTTTTAAACACGTAAGCGAAAAATCCGAATTGATTTGCTTATTTATTTTTAGAAATATTTCTGAAGTTTTAATTTAATAAAATTTTATTTACTTTTTCTTACGTTTGTTCCTCTTACAGTTTTATTATTATTATTATTAATTATTTTTTATTTTAAAATTTTTCTTACTGGAAGATTTTGTTGATAAATTAATTAATTAATAAATTAATTAAAATAATTTATATTCATAATCTTATTCCATCAATAATTCATCGTAACTGGTGAATTAATGTCTTATTTTTATCCAGCAGGGTTTTCTGATAAATTTCCTAAAATTTCATTTTTGTTTTTTTTTATATTCATTCTTTTTCGTACTGATTTCGGTTGAATCTAGAATACTGTACCCCTGAAGAAGTCGCCAATCTTTAAACTTCCAATTATCTGACATCCAATCCAATTATTTGGCGTTAAAACGATAAAATTTGGCTTAAAAGCACTTTCAGGAATAAACTTTGACATAAAAAGCTGTTTGGCTCCTAATGTTGGCGTAATAATAATGTTTGACCATGAATTTCAGCAAAATAGCGTTTTTACAATGGCACGGATCATCATTCGACAGTCATTTTTTGTTTGTTTACTGCCAGGGCGATTTGGCATCCCAGTGAAGGATTTTGGCTTAATATCATTTTTAGCGCGAAATCTACCTGGTGCATTCATTACTATGTACGGCTTGGCATCCTAGCGATGCATTTAAGGCACAAAGGGTACAGGATTCTAGATTTGTATTTATTTTGATATCTACTATTTAAGATGCAAAGTGAGAATGACAAAATTTTTGAAAAATTTCAAAATACAGATAAAATAACAGGTTTTTTTTAGTTATTGTTATTTTTTTTTCTTTTCTTTTGCAGTTATTAAATATATACCTATTATAATTACAAAAATAGCTGTTTATGTTATCAAATACATAACATGTTAAGCTTATGGTATATAGGTATGTATTTGCTCGTAGTCAAGACAGTCCTGGGTGTATCTTCAAAAATTATGTGATGTGGCGGCTCACAAGTAAAAGTAATGAATAATTTTTTTTTCAAACAAATCTTTAAAAAATTCATGCAAGAATTAAAAGAAAAGAAATCTGCTTATTTAAATTCTCAAAAGTTTCTAAAAATAAGGAAAAAAATGTGTCTTATGAAGATTAGACTATTGTATTTTTGAAAAGGCTTCTGCTATCATCTTTTAACAGTTTTAGTGCAATATCTTTTTAATGCAATTTTTATGAAATACAGCCTAAAGCAAAGAAAAAAGAAAACACTGGATGAATATAATTTCCAGAGGAAATATTCCAACAAATGGAAGTTCATGAAAAAAAAAAAAAAATTATTTAGGTTCGAAATCCACCCAAACTTGCATGTCCCGGTCTAATGTGACTGTAGCGTTGGACGTAGCAAACATGGTGCTGTGGTGCTATTAATAATGATTTATTGTGTAACTTTATCCACACATGTTTAAAACACTCAGAAAAAATAATGGTGAAAAAAACTTTTCCATTTTTCAAAGATTGCTATGAGTCCTCCCTCCCCCTTCAATTCTTCCAATCTGTGATTTTTCGTTGAATCAAATAACTCCCCTGGCACTACAGTCCATGTTGAATCCTGCCCGTCTGCCAGCTGGTAGATTCCGGAAACAGGAGATTTCTTTTTACGGGTCAATGTTGTCAGCCCTACGCCTACAATCATATTATACAAACGTGAAACAAATGGAAACATCTTCCTCTTCATCTTCATTGGCGCAACAACCGCCTATTGCCAAGGCCATCTGTCTACTGGCAGCTGAAACAGGATATGTTTTCTTTTGGGTGTAAGATTATAGCCCTACGCCCAACACTCTACAAAGTTGGACCTGACCTACACTTAAAATGGATTCGGAACCAATTATGTATTATACTGCCTCGGACTCGAAACCTCGAAACATGTAGCACAGAGTGCCAGAGCGCTTGTCACTCTGCCATCAAGCCATCGTTTAATGAATACTGCTTTCTTTGAAAGATGCCAGCTGCTAACATTAAAGTTCCGATGAATGGTGATGGTTTGAAAGTGCAATTCCGGAAACTTTTTCTCAGCAAATAAAATGAGGGGGGCTGGTTGAGTGGCCAACGCGTTTGCGCCACAGGTTTCGGGTTCTCGAGTCCCGACAATACCATGGATGTCAGAAAGTAGTTAAACCAATTTTAAAACAGTAGGCCCCCCCAATAAGACTGTAGAGCGATGCGCGTGGGGCTTGCAACCTCACCCCCAAAAAAAAGAAAACATATCCTGTCTCGAAATCAGCCTGTAAGTGGACGGCCTTGACCCACCATGGGATCAATGTTACGCCACGAAGAAAAAAAAAAAAAAAAAAAGATACAAATGAGGGAGTTTTATTTATTTAGTATTTTTTATGATTGAAAATGCATCAGTCTTCCTGAATTTATCTTATTTATTTATCTCACATGGGCATATATTAAATTATATAAGTAGACCTAATGACTCATCAAAGATGAAGGAAAGAATCCCTATGACCTTCCGTGAGTATTTCCAAGAAGAAATGAGGAACAAAAGGAATAATTTCCAAAGTTGTTGTGTCGACAGCTGCGCCTGTGGTGCCTACGTCGTAGCTATTCTTCGGTTAATTGCAACTTAACCACAGATGATTTCTAAACAAGGATGCGTAAGGTGCTAACTGATGCGAGCTAATAGGTAGATTCAATTACATACATCGCAACAAAACACGGAGGTTTTTCATGGTTTCGTAGCATCATTTTCATAACGCAATAACACATATTATTGCATCGGAAAGTATGGTAAAGTATTTAAGATACTTGTCCTATCAAAAGACTTTTAAGAGAAACAATTCAAATTGGGCAGAATTTTTATGAAAATATTGCACTAGAAGTTTAACAGAAATCAAAGTTTTTTTAAAAGATATTTAACCCCTTGTACTTCGAAGCTTTTTTTTTTCATTCGTATTACCAGCAACCTCTTGCAAAGCGCTTTTAATGAAAAGATCCTATTCACATGTAAATTTAGATATACGCATATTTAGGTACAGGTATTTTTTGCATTGTCTCCGCAGCGGAGCCCCAAGCTTGAAGACACATTTAATGGCTCCGCCCGAGCCCCGCTGAGTGCAAAAAGGCTAATATTTTATATTTTAAGATGCATATTTAATATTTTAAGATGTTTACAAATTAAAATATTTATATTGGGAATAAACAAAAAAAATATTATTTGTTAGAAGTAATAAAGAAACTGCAAATGCGGCTTTAATTTAAAATTCAAATAACGAATTATTGAATGCGTTAGAACATTCAGGACGTTTTATTTTTATTTTATTTTCGAGGAATTTAAGGACTTGTACGAGGTTTGTCATAAAAATCCTTCTTAATGCTATTAATATTGAAGTCGTTCTTTCTTTTACTAGAAAATAATAATAAGAATCAATTTTCAATTTAAAATTCCTGCCAATGGAATATAATTTTTTTTTTTTTTGCCTTTTAGGTTGCTGGCTTTGTCCTGACAGTGTGAAATTTGGACACCACAAAATATTCATTAGTCTTGGAAGCTACGCTCGACTTTGTGAGACGCTAAAACTGATTCCGGCGATTTTTGAAATGTCTGAATTCATTGAGCAAAGAACTTATTCACTTTGTTTGAGGAAACGTGTATAGAATGTTGCAGGAAAAATTTCCCCATGACATCTATATCGGAAAGAGCCAAGCTTTAGAAGTGGTGGTTTCCAGTTCAAAGAAGGCAGAGTACGCGTTGAAGACGAAGTTATTTGGCCGACCATCAACCTCAACCGACGAGCTCACGTCCAAAAACAGGAAAGATTCGGTGCTGTAAACCGCTCGATTTACAATTAGAGACCTTGCTGATGATGTTGAAGATTCAAAGGATCGGTCAATTTCTACTTTTTTGTCAATTTTTTTCTTTTCGTCAAGGTCTTACTTTTGGGCACAGTAGTAAACAGTATGTAGATAATCATCTGGTCACAGCTATATATACAGGGTATTATAATTAAAAATCTCACTTTCAAAAGGCTGTAAAAAGACAAACAAGTGCGTCACAATGCGTCGGTCGACCAACCGACGAAGCTTCAATACGTCCAAAAAAAAATTAAAGATTTGGTGCTGCAAAAACAAAATGATTTACAATCAGAGACCTTGCTGATGATGTTGGAATTTCAAAAGCGATCTTCTTATCTCAAACGCGTCACATCTCGATTGTTCGAATGGGCCAATAGCTCAGCCGCATTGATTCGTGACTTTTTCGCCAAAAACTGAAACCCCATTGTTTTTCACAGCCACCGTATTCACCAGAGACTTCTACACTCCCAAACTCGCACCTCCGGGGACACCGTTTTTGAGTCGATTGAAGAGATTCAACGTGCCGTGCCTGCCGATGACTTTTTAGCATGCATTCAGGATTAGAAAAAAAGTTGGCATAAGTGCAACAAACTGAGTGATTACTTTTTTTAAAGGTGATGAAATAAATTTGGAAGAATAAATAAAGAGTTTTTGAAAAAAAATTGGTCTTACCTTTTACACAGTACATTTTATTTAATTTTGTTACATTAAAAGGGGGACAATTAGATTATTAAATTATCACAAATCTGAAATTAAAGAAAAGAATCATATTGATTTACTTTCAGTTAGAAAATTAAATTATGAAATTTAAATTAATATGAAGACCTTTGTCTATGTCTTTTTTACCCTAACCACAAAAAATATAGTATCACAGCAATGCATTTTATAAGCAAATTGAAAATTAATTAAGTAAGTTAATTATTTATATATTGAATCTGATAAATAAAAGATAGTTATAAAACATTAATACTGAAGCACTTTATTCATAATCAAATACTTACTTTTTATTCTACTTATATTTTAACATATTTACTTTTGAAATTATCAGTTGCATAAGAGAAATTTCACTCAAAACAAAAAAATACATGAAAAACCTAGAGCCAAATGCATTAAAAATTTTTTTTAATTTCATCGATTAAAGCATAAATATTTTAATACTTCTTTGCTACTATTTTCCTTTTTTTTAACAGATGGACTGAAAAAGTTCATAGACACATAGAAGCAACATAAATCCGTATGAGTTTTAGCAAAGGCCCCTAACCTCTAAAAGACACGCGTGGACAGCTGCAATTTATGTTGTGTGAGTTATAGCATTTTTAGTGTTCATCACGTGCAGACCACTGGCTGATTGTCGATTGGCCCGGTGTGGAAATGATGGAGCCATAAGCTTCATCCATTGTCGCATATCGACGTAAACTCGGGTTTATTACGATTGACCAGCTCCAAACACTGCGTTAAATCATCGCGTTCAGCTGTTAAGCTTCGTCGATTGTGAGTTCTTTATGAATCTGAACAGAGGTATATCCAAATATCTATTCACGATAGCAACACGCCTCTTTTGCTATACACTCAAGAGCCAAAACATTATGACCACCCCTACATTTTGCAATGAACTCGCCTGATGACGTGGAAGGCACGTGATCAGGTGGAAGTGGTATTTAACCGGTATTGGCGGTGGTATTAATCCATGCCAAGGTCGGGTTAGAAGCTGTGTTGCGCGCCAAAGGTGGGCCAACTCGTTATTGGCAGGTGGTCATAATGTTTTGGCTCTTGAGTGTATTTAGGGTCTCAGCGTCCTTTTCAATCAACTTCAATTTACGGTTATAAGAAATTACTTTGTGGACTCTTACGTTTTCGTTTCTGGTAATGCTTTTTTAACCACTGCGCATCGTCCTCGGTGTCATTTCGCCTTGCTTAAATTTAGCAGCCACGGTTGGTTTTCCTGATGCAAAAAGGGAATACTTATCGCCGCTTCCTTGACTAATAGAGCACAAAAGCAATATGTTTTAATTAACACAATAAAATTTTTTCAAAAAGCTCACTTTAAAAATGCTATACCCTTACCATGCAACAGCTGGTCAAATTTATACACTTGCCTTAGTTGTTAGCTAAAATCATATGGATTAATATTAAAAGTGCCATCTATGTATCAGCTTAAGAACATGCCAGCCTGTTAGTATCATCTCTACAAAATAATTAAAAAATATTGTTATTTAAAAAAAGATATTTTCATTTGTGGTGCATAACAACATCCATTGATCAAGTTCACTGTTGGAATACATGTTTGAAAAGAAATGCAAAGCAAACCACAATAAATACTTGGGTAGAAATTTATTTCAAATATACATAAGAAATATATACATAATGAGTTAGAAAAATTAACAAGATTTAAAATCACTCAAAGAAAGAATCCAAATTTGAATTTTCAGGTAGTGTTTCATCGTTATAACCTTCCAAAGACAATCTTCCAAATCCTTCCATGCTTTCCCTCAATTTTAAAAATTTTAAAATGAAAGTAAAGAAAATTATTTTTCTGTAAATAACACAAGTCAAAAACATTTAAAGAACAGCTGCTTTCTAACTATGTTAAATCAGTGATATTTACTAAATTTTTAATTATTAATCCTTTAAAGAACATGCTTTCTTAAGTCCTTTTCAACTAGTAAATTTTGCTAAATAGAGAGTAAACGAAAATCACTAAAAATTAGTTACAATAAATAAGTATCCAATGTTAAAAATGGACATGAACAAATTAAAATTTTTATTAAAAAGTATGATTTCCTTCTTTTTATTGGTTAAATAGTAAATAGAAATAAATTACGAACATTTTGCAATATTTCATAGTACTTTTAGTTATAAGGAAGCCA